>CM066312.1:108555665-108742631 GCA_033807775.1 Saussurea involucrata | reverse complement strand
GGTTTTTTAGAATGAAATGGGGGCAGTATTGTCATTTTTTTAAATTTGGATGGAATGGATTTCAATTCCACCACTTTTATTAAGGAATGGTGAATTCCTGATTTGGGGGGAATTCATGGAATTCAATTCCATTCCATTGCAAACCAAACAGCACAATGGAATTTGGTCAACGGAATTGACCATTCCAATTCCGTCGGAATCCGCCGAACCAAACGCACCCTAATTGTTTTAGTTATTTTTGATTGATAACCACCTTCTTTTTATCCTTACTAAATAACCCACATCTTCGTGAAAAACCTTTGCATTTACTAACTTATACAAAATATAAGAAATATTTTACACCTCCAGACTCTTTGTAAAGAACATTGGCTCGCAATTGTAGACCTGGGTGAAAAGTATAATATTTTAAACAATCTTGGGTAAGGTTCGCAATTTCAAAATTCCATTCATTTTGTAATATAGTTAGTTCGTAAAAAAACTATGTTTTGTGTGGATGATGTGTCATGGAGCAAAAATGAGTTTGTAAAATGGACCAAAAATGAGTTCGTAAAAAACCTATCTTTTGCATGAGTTCGTAAATGCGAAGCTTTTTACGAAGGTGTGAGCTATTTCAATAAGAATATGGAGAAGGTGGCTATGAGGTTAAACTCAGCCAAAAATGGCTAAAACATTTAATTTCCTTTTAAAAAATATTAGTAAATAAAAAGGACACCAAACCTTTTAGTATTCAATACGACCAAAAACGGATCTAGTATTATATCAAGTAGGGTTGTATATGAGTTCAGTTGATCGAGTTGAAAGTATTTAAACAATCAAATCTATTATTTACGATTTGAAAAAGCTCAACCCAAATCTTCCAAGACATGTTTTCTACACCAATTTTATCATTTAATTTATTGTTACTTTATATCAATTTTAATATCAATGAGCGTTGATGTAAAAAGCTAACTTGGTTTTGATGTATGTAAAAGGAATTCAGTGGATAGTAATTTTAAATACTTTTTACAAATTTTGTTGGGTTTGTTAAACCTACAGATTTTGTTCAGAGGTCATCGATTCGAGTTTTATAAGAGCATCTCCAATGTAAAATTCTTACAAGCAAAAAGTGTAGTGACTTATAAAAACTATCATTGTGGAGAGTTCTTATAAGAACCCAACTTCCTCTAGGTTCTTAAACAAGAACCTTTGTTCTTACCTTGATTTTTGGTATGGAGTGACATATTTCTCATTTCTATTGGTATTTAACTTAAATACTTGATATTTATTTATAAATGTATAATAGTTTTTTTATGTTGATAAATATATGGGACCTACAAAAATGAGGTTCTTATAAGAACTACCATTATGAATTTTTATATAAAATTTTAATTTAATGAGTTGGAAATGAAGTGGCACCAAAAAGTGCAAAAATAAGGTTCTTGTAAGAACCTCCATTGGAGATGCTCTAAGGTCACTAAAAAAAATTCTAACAGTTCTCTAAGAGCATCTCCAATGGAGGTTATAATAAGAACCTCTTTTTGCACTTTTTGTTTTCACCTCACTTCCAACTCATCAAAACAATAAGTCATATAAAATGCTACAATGGTAGTTCTTACAAGAGCCTCTTTTTATGGGTCGCATGTATTTTTTTCAAGTTAAATATGTAATATTAATGATTATAAAGTCAAAAAAACAAAAAGAAAAACTAGTATATGTCACGTCATACCAAAAATCAAGGTAAGAATCTAAAGGAGTTTGAGTTTTTATAAGAACTCTCCACAATGGTAGTTCCTACAAGTCATTACACTTTTTACTTGTAAAAACTTGCATTGGAGATGCTCTAAGGTCCCTGAGACCAATCGAGGTACACATAAAATGGCATGAACATTCACTATTAATTAAAAAACACCTTTATAACAAATATAATAATTAATATACGACATACTATGGTAAATATAAGAGTAAAATTATAGGGAAATTGACTCAAATAGTTAAAGGGAAATTGAAAATTGGCTTCCTATCTATTTCTCTCGGGTTTTTGTACAAATAGCTAATAAGTCCGCACTCGCACTTCATTTTCCGCTCTCGCACTCCTAGGACCTGCTCAATCTGACAATTTTTCTTTAAATTTTTTTATAGGTCCGCACTGACACTCCTAGGTCCGCAATTTTTTTATAAAGGAAATCGACTTTTTTGGGGTAATAAGGGATTGACACGTGTTTGATTGTTGTTTGCACTCTTTGGGCCGGGTCAGAGTGCGAACCCGTTGGCTATTTTGATAAACCAAAAAAGTATATGACTAGAAGACCAATTTTCAAGTTTGGTTCAGCTATTTCAGCCAATTTTCCAATATTATATGAGCATGCAAGGTTGCAATTACAACTTTAACGACATTGACTTTAATTTGTACATTGAACCTTATCCAACGAAAAGTCAGACTTTTTTTTGTCCTTAAATAGAGTTTGATGATTGAATTAGAAACCGTCCATTCTAATTTAATATAAACTTGCTTGCAAATTTTAACACATAATTCTATATTAAATAGTATATGCACTAACAATTTTTGACTTCCTCATAACAAAAACAATATTAATCGAAAACGAAATGCCATATTATCAGTTCATCCAAATCAAAGAGAAATCGGAGAAATGTTTTCTTTCTATGTTACTTGATTCTTGACAGAATCAGAAGATAAGCTAAAAACTCATGGTATAATTAATCAGTGGCGGAACACGGACATCATAGTCTTGCATGGGGGCCGAAAAAAGATATAATTTTTTTTCGAAAACCCAAAATATAACAATATAAATTCATTGGGTTTTTTAATATGTTCTTTTTTCCTACTAATAAATTTTATATAAAAAATAGAAAATATTAGCTCATTTAATACTCTAAAAAACAAAACATTAATACTCTAAAGATTACAACATAAAATCATTTTGTCTTTATTTTTTCTACCTATGATATAATAAATTTTACTATGGATATTCTTTTTGTTAATATAATACTAAAACCTAGAACCATAATACCATTAATAGAAAATACATCAATGTTTTATATATTTTTTTGAATATGATATATTAATAAATTTTATAAAAGTAAAGATAGAAATAAAGATTGCTTAATGTAAGACTAAAATCTAGATACTTTACATTATTTATATACCACTCAGACCAAATTTATATATTTTTATACAATTTATAAAAAATTATATGTAATAAATATGTGAAGAAAACATATTTAGAGGAAAGTATCTTCAAAGGAAAGGATCAAAGAAATTGGAAGAAGAAAAACGTGACACGGCTGTGAAGGACAGAGACAACGAAAATTCAAACGATGCCGAGAAGGAGGCTCAACGGGAGAAGTAGGTTCCAGCGGCCGGAATTCGATTAAGGTCAAATGACACGGCTAAACTTCCCAATCATAACAATAGCCAATTAGCCATTAGAAAATTAAACTTATGTCTTTTATGAGATCACGCTAACCACTCCAATCGATTCCCCCACACTGATTGTGTAACATCCCAGGAACCCGTAACAGATATTGTCCGCTCTGTCCACAAGTAGCAGTTTAATCTTTGGTTGAGAAGTCTATCTTCAATCCGCTTTGAAGATATACTTCTACTTTGTTTCTTCGGTTGATCTTCGACTTCACCGAACATTTTTATACAATTAAACTGCTTGTAAAGAACCTAAAAATCATTCTAAGTATGAACTGTAAGAATGAAAGACTGAGGTCATCTTCAAATCTTAAGTGACCCAACAATTTCCCCCTATTTGAGGATGACATCCATACTTAGAATCTAAGGAGTAAATACTGAATAATTCGTTTTGACCCTTGTTTACTCTTTTTGGGTTCTTTTCACATAGTTCATTTTTTTTGTATCCAACATTTACAAGTAAAAAGAAATGGTAAGGTATACTGTACAAACTAATGAAAGAAAAAGGAATGGAGTATAGACAATATGAACAAAACAAAATTTACTTGCATCTTTGGAGGGGCAAGTTGAAACTTGTGTCTGGCTTGAGGATTCTTCGTTTTGATCATCAGCCCGTTGATGTGTTGGAGAACTTTATCTTTCAGGCCCTTTTGCTTTTCTTCAGATGTTTCAAATCTTCAATCCATTCACTTACTCCAAAAGATTTCAGCCAAATGAGTCTGTGTTTAGGAAGGAGACCAACCCATAATGACAATCTTTGAGGGAGGTTTGAGGTTAGGTGAATCAGGCTCAGGATGCTTCTGCCCATCTCTTGCATCTTCTTTCATCTCTTGGCATCTTCTGCTTTTCCTGTTCAGCATCATCATCCTTTGTCTTTGTTTTGCTCCCCCTCAGTTAGATCTGCCAGTCTTTGTGTTCCTCCCCCTCAGTTAGATCCGTTCGGACTGATGTGCTTCCCCTTGACCGATCCACCGATTTCCTCAATTTTTTTTGAGTTGGACGCTGGATATGAGTACTGAGGGTTGATGTTGCTCCCCCTTAGATGAATTCTCCCCCTCAGCGGCCGACGAAGGAAAAATACTAAGATGAAAAAGCGACCATGATGTAGGAAAATCGGTAGTTGATGTTTTTTTAAGCTATACATAAAGTCAGGATGAGAGAAAAATGGGAAGATGAGAGATGTGAAGAAATGAGAGGGTAAGATGGAGTATTTATAGTTGGGTAATAGATGGTAAAAAGGAAGGGGATGATTTTATGGGTAAGAGGATGTAGGATTTAGAGAGTGATGGGAGAGGTTGAGTGTGATGTGAGAGAAGGGTATAGGGTTTAGGGAAGATGAAAGATTTATGGGGAAGAGAGAAGGAAGAGAGGGGTGGGTAAAAAAATGTAACCTTTAAAAATGTGGGTGTTTGTGAAATCGGCAGCCGACGAGGAGGTGTTTTGGGGTTGATTTTCGGCAAAAAAAAAAAATTGTAGGTGGGTGTTTCTAAAAGTTCATCAACAAAAAAAATAGGGGGGGGGGGTTGTGGTCGGCAAAAAAAGAAAAGAAAGGGGGGGGGGGAGGGGGGTTATGACAATAATATATATATATATATATATTTGCTTTTTTTCATTTTTCTTTCTTTTCTTTTTTTATCTTTTTTTATTATTCTTTTCTCTTTTTTTTTGATTTTTTTATACATCTAAATTTGACATCAAAAATGATGTTATCCACATAGATTTGAACAAGAATAAGATTATCTGAGGTTTGCTTGATGAAAAGAGTGTTGTCAATCTTACCCGAGTATACTTGAAAAATTCTGGTAAAGTGTCATACCAGGCACGAGGAGCTGGTTTAAGGTCATAGAGAGCCTTATCCAATCTGTACACATAGTCAGGATGAGAGGGATCTTCAAATCTAGGAGGTTGTGTTGAAGGAAAAGAAGGTTGAGGTTGAGAGGCAGAGGAAAATCTTCAGGAGTGGAAGAGGGCAAATTGATAGAAGTGGAGGAGAAGGGAATATTTGGTGACATGTGAGAGTGATGGGAAGTTAGAGAAGTTGGTAAAAGGTATGGGGAAACATAAGAATAAGAGAGAAGTCTGTAGGCAAAGTCGGTAGGCAAGAGTTGGTAGGCAAAGAGTTAGGATGAGGAAGATACCTGAAAGATGTAGGAGGGGATGATGGCAGTCTGTCAAGGATAGGATCTCCAGTAGGTGGTAGACTTGAAGATGAGTCATCATTAGAGGAGCTTTGATGTTCAGTATGGACTTGTGGAGATGTAAGATATATGAAGAAAAGATAGACTTAGGAAATGATACACTTAGGAAAGACAGACTTATGAGTGATATACTTAGGAAATGATACACTTAGGAAAGATAGACTTAGGAAAGACAGACTCAGGAAACACAAACTTGGGAAAGATAGACTTGGGAAATGAGGGTGAGAGGTAAGGAAATAGGATGTGTTTATTTAAAAGGAAAAGAAGGATGAGGATTAGAAGTAAAGACATCTTTGGTAGAGTACCTGTCAATTCTGTGAAGAGGATAAGAGGCACTTAGCTGATACAAGAGCAGTTGAGAGGGAGTGACCTTCTGGATTATCCATGTCATTTATCTAGGACATGAAGCAAACATTTGAAGTGTCTTCCTCGCTTTCAGATGTGGGTTCATCTGCCAAATCATGAGTTTTAGCAGGCAGACCCTTTCCTTTTCTGACTAGCCTTTCGTTTCTTTCATTTTCTCTCTTGTATTTTTTTTGGATCTTCCCGGTTTTGAGGAAAATCGGTCTGAGGAAGAAGTTCTGGGTTTTTCAAAACGTTTACTTCTGCACTCAGAAGAAAAATGACCCTGTTTACCACAGTTAAAACATTCCTCATTAGATTTGTCCGAAGAGGAGTGTTTGGAGAGAGAAGAGGAGGGTTTTCGACTAGACTTGGATTTTTCAGAAGAAAATTGAGATTTGGATTTAGAATACCCATCCATCCTGGCCATTCCATCTGATAATTTGTCAACTGAAATATCCTCACATTCATCATCAGCATCACTAAGATATGCTTCTGAATGCTAATTGGAATCTTCTTGACTATCATGGTCAGAGTCAGATGGGTAGGTGATTCTTGGAGTACACATAGTTCTTTTGGAAGAGTCACTTAAGAGAGCTATAGAAGAGCCATTTATATCTGCGATGACAGACTTCCTTTGCAGCTTAGTCTGCTCATAGTTGAAAAGAGTTCCATAAAGAGAAGTGAGAGGCATGTGATCAAGATCCTTGGTTGTCTTTATACAAGTGTAGATGTTTTCCCAAAAATCAGGAAGACAATCCATAAACTTGCACAGGACTTCCTCATTATCATACATGCGACCCCACAGTTTAAGATCATTGAGAAGACTGTTAAAGCGATTATAGTAGCCTGAAAGAGATTATCCTTTCTCATAAGAGAAGAGTTCATATTTTCTAACAAGAGCAATATTTCTGCTCTTTTTCACATCAGACGTACCTTCATAGAGAACACACATAGTGGACGACATTTTCTTAGAAGTAGAAAAGTTTACAAGAGAATGATAAACCTCATCAGGCAAAGAGAGGGCAATGATGGCTCTGACTTTAGTGTCAAGAGCTACAAGACGTTTATCTTCATCATTATACTTACTGGGGTCCTTTACAATGTATCTCCCAGTAGCAGATGTTCGTTTTTCCTCATATTTATTTTTGGCATTAAAACGATCCCAAACTCTAGGGACAAGAGGTCCTTCATGGAGTATGGTGGGATATCTGCTGTCAACTCCTTCTAAGAAGAGCATCATACGACTTTTCCACAAAGAGAAGTTATTAGGGTTAAACTTTGGTGGTTTGGCTATGGAGCCATTGTCGTATGATCCAACATTAGAGTTTTGAGAAGAAACATTGTTTAAGGAAGAAGATGAAGCCATTGCATATCAAGTTTTTTAGATTAAACTGACCTGCTCTGATACCACTTGTTGGTCCCAGCTATTGAGTAGCAATGGTAAACAAGTATTGTAGAAGGGGGGGGGGGTTTGAATACAATACACAAAAATTTTCACTTAATTAATTCTTTATTGATTTAAAATCAAGAATTATACATAGAAAACTTAAAGATTGTTGCGGAACAAAACAGATAAAAATCTGTTTAAACAATCTAACACAAAGCCACACAGAGAATAAGAACAATTGTAAAACACTTAGAAAACAAATGAACTTCTGAGAGAGAAATGCCAGCACTTAAAAGCTTAGAGTTGTGTAACACCTCATATTTTTTCTTCTTCTTGCAAAGGTTAGAGTAAATATAGATTTTGGGTCTAATGTGTGAAGTGTACAACTTTGGGGGCTTGGATGCAAATCAGAAAATGTGAATTGATATATAAAGGGGTAAAACCCTAAGTATCTTCATTTTTGGTTGTTCAAACGTATTGTGGGTGGCTAGAGGAAGACTTGGAGGAGTTTGAAGGCTCTTGAAGAGAGAGTTTGGATTTGGAGCTGAATGTGGATTATTCTTCATCTTCTTCAAGGTAATCTTTCCCTCTCTTGTTTTCTTCATTTGAAAGGATGAATTGGATGAGTGTGGTGTAAGATTTTTCTAGTGTTTTAATGTTTTGAATTTGGAAATCCATGGGTTTAATGTATTGGGAGTTCTAGAGTTGGATTATGGATTTTATTACCTCCTTTGAGAATCCTTCACCATTTCAATGGTGGAAGTTGATTCTAGCAAAGTTTTGGGTTTTAATGGAGTTTTGAGTTTTGGGGTAAAAGTGATGAATCATTAGTTGGGTTTTGGTTAGATTTTATTAGATTAAATGATGTTTTGTTGTTTGGTAATTGTGGGGAAAGGTCTAGAACATCCTTTATCTTGTTTTGGATGCTTAAAAATCGATTTGGGAGCATTTTGGGGGTATTGGAGTTGAGATTTCAGACTGATTTTGGTTGTGCAGACTTGGGGAAGACGAACAGGGAGTTACGCGGTTTGTCCCGCGGTTTGCAAACCACGGGACAAGTGGCGTAAGTCCCTGTTTTGTGAACATCCTTCGGTTCGCTTCGTGTTTCGGGTCTAGAATCGAGGCATCGTTTGTGGGTTTGTCTTAGGGGCTTAGTAGGGATGTTTTGGGATGTAATTAGATGGTTAACACCATTCTTATGACGTCCAATTCAGGTGTTCGGTTTGAGCTAAAGTGTGTTCCGGAGCGTGTGTCGATGTGCTAAGGCTAAGGTGAGTTCCCTTACCTTCTTTGTGTGAATGAAATGTTTTGCGAAAGTGTAACACCCCAAAACAGGGGTTAACAAAAACTTCCATAAAACGGAAGAGTGGTACACATTACTAAAGTAAAAGTATACCTAAATAACATTACATAATCATTAATACAAAGATTTAGTTAATCATAACTACTATTGGACCACTAGCTTATTTGACCACCACTATAGATATCAAATATCCAAAGAATGCCGGAAAGTTCTATCATCAATCTTCCAATCTTTATCTCTCTAACAATGATCCCATGCTCACAACCCCGTTCTAGACCTTCTTGTGTCCGGAACCACTAAAATCTGTAATACATAAAACACATGACAAGTGTTAGGCTTTTAAAGCCTAAGTGAGATTTACACATAGCACATAGAGCATAATCATAGCATGTAGGAATAACAATTCGATACATTCACAAATTGGATTCCATGGAGAAGGTCCATATCGCTACCCGATTACATCATAATCGAAGATATACCTTGATTGATACCCCACGGTATTGTCACAAGGCATAACACAACGGAAAACCCCACGGTATCCGAAGGTATGAACAAAATACATTTACCCCACGGTATGTATGATTATATCCTCCAATGCCTACTAGGTGCTCCTCCAATTATGTGAATACCAAATATGTTAATCCAAGTAATATTCAAAGCATATTAAGCACTTAACAATGGTCCAACCATTTATCATAATCAATACTACTTCCATGTAGTTCACATACATCCATATGTAATAAATCATATTCTAGATAATATCAAGCATATTTAACACATAACAATGGTCCAACCATTTAACATGATCAATACTACTTCCATGTAGTTCATATACAACCATATGTATCAAATCATATTCTATATGACATTAATAATAAACATCCATGTTTACAATTCAATAATAAGTCCATTTTGACCATTAAGCCATCATTACTTCATTAAGACATATATTAAGCCATCTTCATAATCACATACCAATGATGTATAATCAAACCCAAACTTTTAACACTAACTTTATCATGGCAATATAGTTAATGAAACACAATTAATCCTTCATTACTTACTTGAACTCTTCTTGTTTCCCTCTTAACTATTAAGAGCTTATACAACAAGATTTCTCATTAACCATACCAAAATCAAGATAAAGAATGGTAGATAAGTGTAATACAATCAATTAATTACAAGTTACTCACCTCAATTCTTCAATTAGTATAACCTTATCTTGAAGTCTTGAACTTAATTTCTCCAACAAGAAGATGAATAATGCAAGCCCTAATTGAAGTTTGATTGTTAAGATTCATATAACAATTACTTGGATTGGATTTAGATTTATGGATTTGAACTTACCTTAGGATTTAGATGGGGAATCGCCTGAGAAGAAAGTAGCAGAGCATAAATCTGATTTGAGAGTTCTTAAGTGAAAGAATGAATGTCTAAGGATAAAGAGGTGGGTTTAACCCCCTTTTGGCACGTCAGGTGCTCGGCGCCGATCACCCGCGCCGATGCATCAGCGCCAATCCATCGGCGCCAGCTTCTGTTTGCCAAACATCTAAACTTTTACTAATTTAGCCGTAACTTCCTCGTTAGAACCCCGTTTTTACCCCGGAAAGAACCGTTGGACTCGTATTCAAATTACCCATCCAACTAATCCATAAAATCTAATATTTAACTTTATCATCTATTTTTCATTTATTTTCTTAAGGAATAAACTTACTGATTTCTATCGGAAGTTCTCAATTAACAAGTAACGATCACGGAAATTACTTAGGAAATCAATTATAATCTAAGAAGTCAAAATATAAAGGAATATTAGGACTATTATTACTTACAAGGATTTTCCGGGTGTTACAATTCTCCCAACCTTAAAACGATTTCGTCCCCGAAATCTATATGCTTTACAACCCAAAGTCAACCGACTCACTGTCGACCAAAATTTAACAATTCCGAACGGAAATCTAAATTCCATCCACACGGTTTATAAAGACAATTCCTCGAACAATTATTTATTAACAAAGCCCCTACACATACTTTGTACTTATGTACGGATAAACGTTCCAACCATAGAGAAACTCCCAACCATACGACTTCAGTCATCTCCCAACCTTAAAACGTTCTATACATCTTGATTTCAGTTTCTAACTCTAAATCAATTTAAGGCTCAATTAATACTGAGACCAACCGAATCTCTAATTTCAATTGCCCCTATCGTTAACGGCCATTCTCATTCAAAGAGCTCTAATAGACTCCAAAATCCATCTCAATAATTAATCATCTAACGGACAGGTTCACTAATCATACACAAAGGTTAGTTCACTAAAACCACTCATCGCAAATGAGTATCTTAAGGTTACTACTACCATCACCAATATTCTTTTTTTTTAAATCAGCTACAATTTCCCGATTACACTAAAGGTGTTTGGCCTTAAACCCAAAAGTTGACACCTAATTATCACCAACCTTTGCACTTTAACCAAACTCACACATGGGTTCCATTCACAAATAAAATCTAGAAGGAACAAGGATTCATCTTTCATATTTCCTGAACCTTACTTCTTTCCTCATTAACCGCTCCCCAACTTAGATTTGGTAAGCCTCTTTAAAGTAACCGTTTATCATAAAACCTTTATCCGACTATTGCTTGGTCTTCTATACCGTCATCATCCACCTCTCAATCTCCAAATCTCAAAATAACATTAACGTATATTGCTTAAAAAATCCATACTCACTTTAAATGGAGCATACTCACCACTTTTGAATACTTCTATATCTACGACACCTATTACTACATCTATGACCCATACGTACTATCACTTCCTCACATCAATATCCCACTACGCGACCATATTGCAATCAAGCACTAAAATATCATATATCAAAGGTGATAATTCCATTGAACCTGTAGTATAACTACATTCTTAGGTCCGACCTTTCTATCATTACTTCCTACGTTAGCATGAAGTACTACCCTCCAATCAATATTTGTCTCTTTTCCCCAACTTTTCCACATACCGATAACACTTTCTCTTCTTTATTAAACTTCCTATGGTTCAAAACCATAAACTTATTTAGCGACTCACACAACCAAAATCACTTTGGATAAACTCATACTACCGCTCGACATTCTATTCCAATAATAGCCAAAACACTACACCATCTTACAACCACATATTCCAACAGCTTTATTGACAACTAGCACTATTCATCTGGAATCCCCAAAAAGACTTTCATCTAATGTCCCCTCTTTATCACTTATTATTACTTCTTTGTGACTCCAAACCAATATATATACAGTGCACACTACATCACAAATCGACATAGTCCATACTCTTACTATGTTCGTGCTTATTTCTTCATTATATATAAACCATCTACATCATAAGTAGAATGTTCATCTACAACAATAGTCTTTCACTATCCTAACACCCCTCCACAAGGTGATCCTTCAACTTTTAATCTTCCGATTCTATCTTGACATTCATACATGATCTCAAAAGAAGAAATTAATGTATTCACATTACGTAAACTTTAATTATAATACAATTCATGTAATTCCAACCCTCAATCATTTACCAATCTGTCCTCCAAAGAATTGAAAGACCTTGGTAGTGTTTTTACCATCACTACGCTATCGAACAAAAGTTAACCCTGAAAAATGGTTATATAAATATAAACACACGAAACGTACTTTACCGATCATTAGTCACTGGAACAATTTAGAAACAAGTATACTTATGTAACAATATATTCATAATAACAATAGCTAATTGAGATTGTGAATATATCATACATGAGAATCCTCATTACCGTCGTTACCGTACTAATTTCACGTATTTCTGTCGACCCTAAGACCATCCCGTCTTAATACTTCTACCCAATCTCACGATTTATAACTTATTTCATCTCAGCTTAAGTCTAAGTACCTTCTTATCATACTTAGTTCACTTAAACTAAAGCTCTGATACCAACTTGTAACACCCCAAAACAGGGGTTAAAAAAAACTTCCATAAAACGGAAGAGTGGTACACATTACTAAAGTAAAAGTATACCTAAATAACATTACATAATCATTAATACAAAGATTTAGTTAATCATAACTACTATTGGACCACTAGCTTATTTGATCACCACTATAGATATCAAATATCCAAAGAATGCCGGAAAGTTCTATCATCAATCTTCCAATCTTTATCTCTCTAACAATGATCCCATGCTCACAACCCCGTTCTAGACCTTCTTGTGTCCGGAACCACTAAAATCTGTAATACATAAAACACATGACAAGTGTTAGGCTTTTAAAGCCTAAGTGAGATTTACACATAGCACATAGAGCATAATCATAGCATGTAGGAATAACAATTCGATACATTCACAAATTGGATTCCATGGAGAAGGTCCATATCGCTACCCGGTTACATCATAATCGAAGATATACCTTGATTGATACCCCACGGTATTGTCACAAGGCATAACACAACGGAAAACCCCACGGTATCCGAAGGTATGAACAAAATACATTTACCCCACGGTATGTATGATTATATCCTCCAATGCCTACTAGGTGCTCCTCCAATTATGTGAATACCAAATATGTTAATCCAAGTAATATTCAAAGCATATTAAGCACTTAAAAATGGTCCAACCATTTATCATAATCAATACTACTTCCATGTAGTTCACATACATCCATATGTAATAAATCATATTCTAGATAATATCAAGCATATTTAACACATAACAATGGTCCAACCATTTAACATGATCAATACTACTTCCATGTAGTTCATATACAACCATATGTATCAAATCATATTCTATATGACATTAATAATAAACATCCATGTTTACAATTCAATAATAAGTCCATTTTGACCATTAAGCCATCATTACTTCATTAAGACATATATTAAGCCATCTTCATAATCACATACCAATGATGTATAATCAAACCCAAACTTTTAACACTAACTTTATCATGGCAATATAGTTAATGAAACACAATTAATCCTTCATTACTTACTTGAACTCTTCTTGTTTCCCTCTTAACTATTAAGAGCTTATACATCAAGATTTCTCATTAACCATACCAAAATCAAGATAAAGAATGGTAGATAAGTGTAATACAATCAATTAATTACAAGTTACTCACCTCAATTCTTCAATTAGTATAACCCTATCTTGAAGTCTTGAACTTAATTTCTCCAACAAGAAGATGAATAATGCAAGCCCTAATTGAAGTTTGATTGTTAAGATTCATATAACAATTACTTGGATTGGATTTAGATTTATGGATTTGAACTTACCTTAGGATTTAGATGGGGAATCGCCTGAGAAGAAAGTAGCAGAGCATAAATCTGATTTGAGAGTTCTTAAGTGAAAGAATGAATGTCTAAGGATAAAGAGGTGGGTTTAACCCCCTTTTGGCACGTCAGGTGCTCGGCGCCGATCACCCGCGCCGATGCATCGGCGCCAGCTTCTGTTTGCCAAACATCTAAACTTTTACTAATTTAGCCGTAACTTCCTCGTTAGAACCCCGTTTTTACCCCGGAAAGAACCGTTTGACTCGTATTCAAATTACCCATCCAACTAATCCATAAAATCTAATATTTAACTTTATCATCTATTTTTCATTTTTTTTCTTAAGGAATAAACTTACTGATTTCTATCGGAAGTTCTCAATTAACAAGTAACGATCACGGAAATTACTTAGGAAATCAATTATAATCTAAGAAGTCAAAATATAAAGGAATATTAGGACTATTATTACTTACAAGGATTTTCCGGGTGTTACAGAAAGGTTTTCATAACTGATTATGGTTACGAGCATGATGACATGATTAAACTTTTTGAAAGGTTTTATTGTACATGACATGGAAATGTTTACAATTGCATGCAAGTTGTTTATACGTTCATTTATACGTAAATGTTGATTGCATATGCTTGTGATGATGTTGTTACGTGGAGAGTCGGGTTGCACAGTGGGAAACTATTATTGATGCCCGAATGTCGTACCTGGCTTTGTAAGGTGAATGCCGTACCTGGCTTTGTAAGGTGAATGTCGTACCTGGCTTAGTAAGGTGATGAAAGTTACGACCACTGTGCTATCCCCTTATGTGGAGTCGAGTATTTAAACTGGGTTTCCGATCACCTTTAATGGTTAAATGTTTTATACTGCTATGCGTGTGAAATTGTTTTAAAGAGGGAATTCACTAGGCCTCATGGTCTAACCCTCGCTTTTCAAAAACTAAAACCATTTTCAGGTGTTAGTCGTGTATGGAGTTTCATCTAATGATGATGGAAGGTCGTGTCAAGGTAGAAGAGCTAGAGGCTAGTGAATACTTGTAGATTACCGTCGGGCTTCCTGTAGTATCTCGGTTGTGAAGGTGTTTCCACTGCGAGTTTAGAGTAGAACTTATGTAAATTTCTTGTGTCGGGACCGTTTTTGGTTGTAATATTGTTTAATGTTATTTTATAGAAATTGGGTTGTTACAAATGGTATCAGAGCCATAGTTTAAGGGATTTAGGTGACCGGATGGGCCTAAACTTAAACTGTGGGGTCGAGTGAGACACAACTGAGATATAGGAAGCCAGTAGGAAAGACCTTAATCGTAAGATATCTTGACAATGGTAGTGAGAACCCTCATGTAAGGTAAATTCAAATAGCATATGGCCAATGCTATTATGGATTTACAGGT
This sequence comes from Saussurea involucrata, assembly GCA_033807775.1. Classification (NCBI taxonomy): domain Eukaryota; kingdom Viridiplantae; phylum Streptophyta; class Magnoliopsida; order Asterales; family Asteraceae; genus Saussurea; species Saussurea involucrata. The sequence goes on along the minus strand of CM066312.1, from coordinate 108,727,288 downwards.
GCATGGGTGTAATCAATCTCTATTGTCGGGATAAGCGGTGGGTGTGGCAGTGTGTGGAAGGTTCTAACCTTGTATTTGATAGCAAAAGGCTGATGTGTCATGGGAGATCGCTGGTGATGTGATGATTTTACCTTCTAGGTGAAGTGATTTTCGGTATGTCAGTGGGTCGGCTAGGCGTTTGATACTTAGAATTGAGGTGTCTACCAGTTGGGATAGGAAATGTAGACTATCTTGGAATCTAGAAAGCTTCAGTTCAAGATCGAGTGAGGGAATCTAGTCTTGGATTCCTTAGTCAATCGGTTTAGTGGCAAGGTTAATGATTGCAAGAGATCAGTGTTGTTTTGAGGTATGTATAAGAGTAGAAGGTGAGATAAGTGATTAATTGTTAAACCATGTTGAGTGGTCGACCAGGTGGGATGTGAAGCGCTTGTACTACCAGTTGTAGTAAAAGTAAGAAAGCGGTTGTTGGTCATAGTATGGAGTTAGTGAAGAGTTGGAGTGAGTGCAACGGTTGACCTGGTTAGAGCAAGTAGCCTTCAATTGCATGTTGAGTTCATACATTATGTCATTAAATGTATTACACGAGTTCTTTCATGTTAAAGCATGTACGTACATGACAGGTTTTCTTGTTTTTGGAAATGAGTTGACGCATGCAAGCGTGTGTCTTCTTTACAAGTAAAAGACAAACATGTTTTCACTATACGATAAAGCTTTGAACTTAGAGATCCACGAATCATTTCATGCTTTTATTTGTGGAGAGAATCTTTATTACAAAAATATTGAAAACGTCTTATTGCGAGGTTTTGTTTTATAAACAAATGAGTAATGACACGTTACTATTATATGAACGAGTGTTGGAGTTGACAGACCCACTTTGGGTAAGTGATTTCGTTCGAAAGATTTTGTCGTATTGGAAAGAATTTCATTGGAGACAATCGTTGTGTCGGCATCGATTTGGATGGACAAAGTTACGAATTATTGTAAGAGTGCCTGTGAGCAATCCTTGTGATCGTTGTGTTTCACTATTCATCTTGAGTGATGTTGTTTCGCGCATACTCAACCTTGTTTTATGATTTTGTATCTATTGTGTTTTAAAAAAAAGTGCAAAATGATTTTAATCGTTGTCACTGTGCATGAAGGCTATGAACTCACTAGGTCCGGAAGGGTATTACGATTGAGGTTGAGGAAAGGCTTTGGGGAGTGGAATTGTTAGTTGAATAAGATGTGGTCGAGTTATGACCTTAGTGTTTCCGTTAGAGGAAGTGGGTGAATACCGGGAGTCTTGGGCAATGAACTCGGAATGTTGGTATGAGTGTAGTTTGAACTATTGCTTGGTTATGTGAGAATAGTTTTAATCGCGGTGAAGTTGAAATGGTCAAAGTGTTTCTGTGGGTGGAATAGTAATTAGTAGCAGTACGTTACTTGATGTAATGTTTTCGGTTTTGAGTTGGAGTACTGAGATGGTTTGGTAATTAGAACTTGCGCTAAGAAAGATCTTGTGTTGGTTTTCTCTCAAGTGAGAACGGTGGGGTATAAGTTGGTTATAATGCGTAGGACGAAGTGGGTTCTGTTAGGAATCCTAGATTGACAGGAAGGAATGGAATCATCGTCATGTAGTCCATTGATGAGGAGGTTTTCGACTGCTTAGCATGTCTCAAGTTAGGGGTGATGTCAGGAAATTGAAACGTGGGAAATGAACCGTTGTGTGTGATCGAATAATGTTGTCCGAGAATGTGTAAATGTTAGGGTGTAAGAATACCTTGTGAGGGCATTGGGAGAACGAAAGATCACCAACGTGGATGTGATGCCCTTTGAGGTTTTGATGATTAGCCTATGCGTAAGGTGTCTAGCACAACGGAGATAGATCGCGTAGAGTTGACAAGAAACGAGAACTTGTTCGGGAGTTAGGAGAAGTAGATTCCTCCGGGAATCCTTGTCTGTCGTGAGGCAAACGGACAATTGCATGTCGATTTTCGAAGTTGAATCGGTGACCGTTCTGTTGGATAGTTGTCAAGAGGTTGGTATTGGAGAAGTATCTATAGTGTGGTTATTTTGTTGAGTTTCTTTGCAAAGATGTGAGAGGTTGTTTGGAGAAAGGTGTGCATTCGACATGACGCTGGACCACCTTGAGTGAGTGCTTCAGAAGTGAAAGATTGTGGTAGCATAAGGGATCTCCTATGGGGTTGGGCGTAGCATGAAAGAAGTAGTATATTTTGGGTGTGTAATGGCATCGTGAAGGCGTGTTTGTAATGTGGTTGTGTGGCACGATAGTGGTATGAGGGAGTGGTAGTACTTTGTACCGAAGGAACGTGTAAGCTATAGATGTAATGATGGTTCGCCATGATATTGGAATAGTCAAAGGTGGTGAGTATGCTCGATTGAAGTGTGTAGATTTTCAGGCAGTATACGTTAATGCTATTTTGAGAGCTGGAGGTTGAGTTGCGGCTGGTGACGGGATGAAAGGAGAACCCTTGTTCTTCTCAATCCCATTGGAATTTAAGTGAATTTTCATACTTCACTTGATTGTCGAGGAGGATACTGTAAGCTGTGGTGCTTCGTTAAGAAGTTAGTCAGGAGCGTTGGAGTATTCCGTGGATGTAAAGAAATGCAATGAGTGGGTCGACTGTGTTGGGAAGTTAGGAGCTCGTGGTAGTTCTCGGAACTAAGTACTTTATGAGGACATGGCTAAAGGTCTTGATTGATGATTTTGGAGGAACCGTTCTTTTGGGCTGTAGCGGTGTGTGATGGGCGTTCTGTGTAGGCACGAGAGGAAATGACGACGGTATGGTAGATCAAGTATAGACAGGCTTGCGGTGAGAAGATGTCAGGAGACACTGGAAAGGTGGACTATAATTAAGGAACTGTTATTTGTAAGGCATAAGAAAAAAAGGGATCGTTGTGTATGTCATGGTTAAAGGGTTGAGTGTAACGTCCCAAAAATTACAAGGAATTTAAAATTTTTAAAGTAACATTTCATTAATAAAAACTCATTTAATAATTCAATCATCTCGTTTGCAAACTCATAGTTAATATTCTTACGAACAATAAACAGCGGAATAAATGTCTAAAATTAAAATCATAAAAGTAATCAACTCTTCCCACGCGCCAGTGTGTACTCGTCACGCCTTGGAGCCACTCGCACCTGAAACCACAATTTTATTGGGAAAGGGTAAGCACGAAGCTTAGTGAATTCAGACACCATAAATAACGCAGTTACTTCCACACCACCTCTAAACAGATAATTGCACATAAACAGCATACAAGTCTACGAACAAATCATAAACATGCATACCTACACCATCCCACCCAAAGGCATAAGCTGGTCCACCCGACCACACAATAACCATGCAAGCATTACCCGGCTCCCCCGGGTTCCTACGCCACCCGCGTATATAAACCTCGGCCCCGCCGAGTCACTACGCCACCCGCGTATAAAAACCTCGGCCCCGCCGAGTCACTACGCCACCCGCGTATATAAACCTCGGTCCCACCGAACTCCTACGCCACCCACGTAGTCATAACAATAAAGGTCCGACTAGACGCCCCACTACTTAGTCCCGCATCACAAACAATTAAAACTACCACACACGTACAAATCGTAATGTAAAAAGTAACCGACATTAGTTATAGTGAGAGAACTCACCTCGTAAGCGCGCCTAGCTCACAAACAATAATTCAAGCTCCACAAATCCAAGATCACTTCCCAACACCTAAACAATCGTTAAAATGTATTAACACGAGACCCGGACCCTAAAACACGACGCACCCTTAAATCGTCACTAAAACGACTTTTCGGTCTAACCAAACAGGTCTGTTCGGGACCTGTTCCGACCTCCATAAACCCAGAAAATCCTCAATTAAATTTCATAACCAGAAAGTGCTCAGAGTTAGGGTTCCAAGGACATATTATACACCTCCTAACGATTTTTCTACAATTAATTATGGATTTTACAAAACTGATTAACTGCACAGCGAAAAACAGCACCTTTCGTTATAAAACAGCAGTTTGACACTAGCTACGGCCCGAACTGGTTTTTCCGCAAAACATAAGAAACTTACTAGACTCAGAATGGGAACTTTTGGCACTGGTTTCATCCCAATCCGACATTCCTAGCAGAAGTTATGGCTTTCCCAAAACAGTGGCAGAAACTGAGACTATTAAAACGGAACGCGATTTGCCACATCCGGACCTGCTGTATAAATAGCCAATTTACGCCTAGCTAGAGGCCGAACCGGACTTCTGCTAAAACACGAAAAGTGTGCCCGGCACAGAATGTGAACCGTGGGCACCGGATTCGCCTCAAACCGAGCTACGACGGAAAAGTTATGGCCGTCACAAAACAGTGGCAGACAAACGTTTTCACATAAAATGATAACTAAAGGTTATAATCCCATTAAGTCAATGCTTAACCCAAACAGCCCCGGGAAGCCTAAAACCTACTGGAAACAGATCATACCAAGATGGGCAACAGCCGTGCACCACCCCCCTGCCGCCTCCGGCGGCGGTGGTGGTCGGCGGCGATCACACACACACGTACATAACCCCGATACCCTCTCGCACCACCGTCCTCCTCTCTCTCGATTGCTCTAACGCGAACCCACCCGTACACACAACCACAGCCGTCACAGCGGCGGCATGCGGTGGTGGCCACACCGCCGGCGGCCATGGCTGCCGCGGCGGTGGTGGTGGTTTGCGATAATCTTGCAATGAACAAAAATCAAAGAAAAACAACGAAACGACACGGTTACCTCGATGCAACGCTTTCTCGCCCTCTAAACCGACCGAACCCGCCGGTGATCGCCTCCTTCCTCCTCCCTCCTCGTCGCCGGCAGCAGCCCTTAACTCGGCTTCTCTCTCTCTCTTCGATCTTTCTCTCTCTCGGTACATTTCTTCCGGCCGACGAACACAACAAGGGAAAACAAAAGGAGAGCCGTAGGGTTTTGGTTTTGATAAACTATTATTTCTTTTCCCTTTGTGAGTCACGGCAACAATCAAAAAAAGGAAAAGGGTTTTGGTTACCAAACCTGTTCTTTCTTTTCTTGCCAACCACGACAACAAGCCAAAACCAAAGAAATAAAAGGAGTTTCAGTTTTGCCAATGCATGGGCCGAAACCCACCCTTTTTGGCCCTTTAACACCTTTAGTCCCTCAACTTAAGCCCTCTCGCAACTAACCCAAAGTTCCAACATATTTAACGATTAGGCCCGATTCGACTAACCCCGTTAACGGAAACCACATTAAATCAAACTTAAAAGAAAAGAATTAATACAAATAAATTACATACCGGGATACGGGCTTTACATTGAGGAAGCTAAGTTCGTGCGACATGTCTAAAAGCGGGCTCATATTAGCGAGACATTCTTTTGAGGCATCTCTAGAGTATTAAGTTAGAATGGAAACAAGTGGCCGGATGGAGTGCCCTGGTTGAGAGACCTTTGGATTAGATTCGGTATTGTTGGGGAGAATGCTCCTCGTGAGCGTGTCGTTCGGTACTCAATTAATTGAGACCGTTTGAGTGAGCTTGGTCACTCCTCTTTGTGGGAGGGCAAGTGAATTTTGGTGGTAAATCCTATTTAGTGGAACCATTCGGTGGATTTGGCGAGGAATATAATTGTGTATAGGAACGAGTTATGGCTTAGTAATTGTTGTGAGTTTGGACCGTTGATTGGCAACTATTGTGGCACGTGTGATCGGTGTGATTTTGAGGAAACGTAAATAGTGCCAGGTGAAAACTGTATTGGTGGGATGGTGTTCTTCCTTTTGATAAGAATGTTATACAGTGGTGAGAATGCGGTAACGATATGAGGGTAATCTTGTGTAATGTCGATGAAGAGAGTGATCAGTGTCCGTTTAGAGATTCGGGTTATTGCGGCGTTGACTCGAGTAGAGTCGTTTTCTCTCAAGAGAGTATTTTGGTGTGAGTAGTATGATTGATCGAAGAAATTGCAAGTTTGTATGGTTGGCATGATACCGACCAAAGAGCGTTGTAGTCGGCTGAGGAGCGATTTCAAGGAATGTCGTACGTTGTCAGTTCTGATCAAAGATGATTGGATAAGTGATTGGGACTAAGAGGATTGGATCGGAAAGTATGAGTAATTTCGATCTCAAGGCAGGAAAACCTTTCCTAAGGATTGGAGTAGTGTGTTCCAAGAAGATGTTGAGTTGGGCCACATTGTAATGCATTATGGCGGTTATAGAAAGATTTGGAGAGTTAATGGATGAGTTAATTGCACTCGGTAAAAATCTGGAACGTTTTGGTGTGTTTTAACCTTTGTAGCGAGTATGGGTTGGAAAGCAGTATAGTGTATCATCGCTAGCAATGTGTATATTTGAGGAGTCAGATTTTGTCATATCGTCAGGAACAATCTTTGGGGCTGGATGGTCGAGAATTTGAAAGGCAAAGAGACTGATCTTGTTGAGATGTTGTTGCAACTCCTTAAGAAATTTTTGGGGTAATATAAGCATTGGAAGTAAGAAGTTAACTCCTATTGCAGCATGAGCCCGACAATGGAATTTCGAGGACGGAATTCTAATAAGGGGGAGGTGATGTAACACTTCATATTTTTTCTTCTTCTTGCAAAGGTTAGAGTAAATATAGATTTTGGGGCTAATGTGTGAAGTGTACAACTTTGGGGGCTTGGTTGCAAATCAGAAAATGTGAATTGGTATATAAAGGGGTAAAACCCTAAGTATCTTCATTTTTGGTTGATCAAACGTATTGTGGGTGGCTAGAGGAAGACTTGGAGGAGTTTGAAGGCTCTTGAAGAGAGAGTTTGGATTTGGAGCTGAATGTGGATTATTCTTCATCTTCTTCAAGGTAATCTTTCCCTATCTTGTTTTCTTCATTTGAAAGGATGAATTGGATGAGTGTGGTTTAAGATTTTTCTAGTGTTTTAATGTTTTGAATTTGGAAATCCATGGGTTTAATGTATTGGGAGTTCTAGAGTTGGATTATGGATTTTATTACCTCCTTTGAGAATCCTTCACCATTTCAATGGTGGAAGTTGATTCTAGCAAAGTTTTGGGTTTTAATGGAGTTTTGAGTTTTGGGGTAAAAGTGATGAATCATTAGTTGGGTTTTGGTTAGATTTTATTAGATTAAATGATGTTTTGTTGTTTGGTAATTGTGGGGAAAGGTCTAGAACATCCTTTATCTTGTTTTGGATGCTTAAAAATCGATTTGGGAGCATTTTGGGGGTATTGGAGTTGAGATTTCGGACTGATTTTGGTTGTGCAGACTTGGGGAAGACGAACAGGGAGTTACGCGGTTTGTCTCGCGGTTTGCAAACCACGGGACAAGTGGCGTAAGTCCCTGTTTTGTAAACATCCTTCGGTTCGCTTCGTGTTTCGGGTCTAGAATCGAGGCATCGTTTGGGGGTTTGTCTTAGGGGCTTAGTAGGGATGTTTTGGGATGTAATTAGATGGTTAACACCATTCTTATGACGTCCAATTCAGGTGTTCGGTTTGAGCTAAAGTGTGTTCCGGAGCGTGTGTCGATGTGCTAAGGCTAAGGTGAGTTCCCTTACCTTCTTTGTGTGAATGAAATGTTTTGCGAAAGGTTTTCATAACTGATTATGGTTACGAGCATGATGACATGATTAAACTTTTTGAAAGGTTTTATTGTACATGACATGGAAATGTTTACAATTTCATGCAAGTTGTTTATACGTAAATGTTGATTGCATATGCTTGTGATGATGTTGTTACGTGGAGAGTCGGGTTGCACAATGGGAAACTATTATTGATGCCCGAATGCCGTACCTGGCTTTGTAAGGTGAATGCCGTGCCTGACTTTGTAAGGTGAATGCCGTACCTGGCTTTGTAAGGTGAATGCCGTACCTGGCTTAGTAAGGTGATGAAAGTTGCGACCACTGTGCTATCCCCTTATGTGGAGTCGAGTATTTAAATTGGGTTTCCGATCACCTTTAATGGTTAAATGTTTTATACTGTTATGCGTGTGAAATTGTTTTAAAGAGGGAATTCACTAGGCCTCATGGTCTAACCCTCGCTTTTCAAAAACTAAAACCATTTTCAGGTGTTAGTCGTGTATGGAGTTTCATCTGATGATGATGGAAGGTCGTATCAAGGTAGAAGAGCTAGAGGCTAGTGAAGACTTGTAGATTACCGTTGGGCTTCCTGTAGTATCTCGGTTGTGAAGGTGTTTCCACTGCGAGTTTAGAGTAGAACTTATGTAAATTTCTTGTGTCGGGACCGTTTTTGGTTGTAATATTGTTTAATGTTATTTGATAGAAATTGGGTTGTTACAGGTTGCAAGGAAGGAGAAGACCTCTTTATATAGTGCCTCATGCATTAAATGCATGGACACTTGTCAAGCAGGGCTTGGAAGGCAGGATGGAAGCAACTCTTCTGAAAAGTACTGGGATGTAATAACCCAAATTAAATAAAATGCTTTAATTGAAAGTTAGGGACTATAAGGGTTTATTCTTAAAACTCAAGGGGTTGAAAAAGGAAAATGGGAAGACAATTCCCTTCTTGTGCACCACATTCAGTATTAGAATAGGAAAAAAAAACATCTTTTCTTCATTTTAGGGTTAGTACAAAATTGGTGGCTGCATACCGTGAAAGACAAAAAGAAAAGAAAGAAAGAAAGAAGAAAGTGTTGTGTGCATGTGTCTTGTGTGGGTGTGCAGCCGACAGAGAGAGAGACGAGAGAGAGACGCCGGCGAGAGACGAGAGAGAGACGCCGACGAGTGAGAGAGAGAGACTGCCGGCGAGTGAGAGGGAGGAGCAGTCGGCGGAGAGAGAGAGACGACGAGAGAGAGAGAGAGAGAGACAGTCGGAGGGAGAGAGATGGCCGGCAGAGAGAGAGACTGTGAGAGAGAAAGAGAGAGAGCTTCGTGAGAGAGAGAGGCTGCAGGAGAGAGAGAGAGAGCAGCAAGAAAGGGGGAGAGCTGCGTGAGAGAGAAAGAGAGAGGGAAAGAGAGCATCGTGAGAGAGATGAAGGTGGTGGTCGCCGGCGGTGGCCGGCGGTGGCCGGCAGTGGTGGTCGCCGGAGTTCTAGGCAGCAGATTCCTTTCGTGAGGTTTTATTCCGGTAAGAAACCCTTCCATTGCATTGCTCTCTTTTTCAAGTAATGTTAGACTTGTTAGGTCTCTAGTTGCACTCGGCTATGTGAAATGAGAAATCAAATTAGAATATTAATAGAGTTTTGATTTCCTAGTCATAATGTTAAGATAAATTAAATGTTCATGTGTATTCTTGGTTATGGAATAGCTTGTATCTATTAAAAGAGGAATTGTGTTAAATGGTGTAGAATTAGAAGAATGTCGAAGAATGTGGGTTTCTGTTTTGAACCGTGCGTATCGGAAGTCGGTATGTTCCGGGAGTTGGCCCGTAACTCAAGTTTGGGCCGAATTGGTTTATTGGGCCGAATTGGTTGTTGGGCCGAGAGATTTATTAAGTCCTTTTGGGCTTAGTTATTGTATTGGGCTTAATTAATTAGTAAAGTCTATAATTATATAATAAGGGTGTGATAGTCTAATTTATTTATTTTGGACCATATAAATAGTAGCACGATTCAGATTTAATACTAAGGGATCCAGTGATTTTATTATTATGTTGGAAACCTAGAGTTGGGTAAATTAATGGATCCGGTATAGTATGTCAATTGGATGGGTAAGCAAAGATCATTAATTATGATTTTGGGCTAGAAGGTAATCTACCAATTTAGGCAAGTTAGGGTTGAGTTCGGGGTTTAACTCGAGTAATATTTGAACGGATTATGACGAACGCTATTAATATAATAGGTGTTCCGCCTAGAGATCGGAAGTGTAAGTGAGGAGCTTTGGAGCAAGCTAGTCAGGTGAGTTTTTCTAACCAAAATACGTGATTTTACGTGTTTCCAAAGGAAAATGATTATATGAAAATGCCCTGTTAATTTATATGGATTTTACGTAAATGAAAGCTTTATGTTCTACTGATCAGGGTATGTTTATGAGCATGATTTATTTACGAGCTTTTACGAATGTTTTCCATGAAAAGTATTATTTTGCTAATAAAGGAGGGTTGCCCTCAAGTACGTGAAATCGCATGCTTTTATTGAACTATCATTGGTGAAGTTGGGTTGCACCGTGGGGAGGGCTACTTGGTTTGCCGTACCCGGCTTTGTAGGGTGTTGCCGTACCCGGCTTTGTAGGGTGTTGCCGTACCCGGCTTTGTAGGGTGTTTGCCATGGTCTTCTCCGCTGTGCATACCATTGTTGAGTACATGATTTGATACGTTACTGAATTGAAATGAACGTTTTCTTGAAATGATTTGCGTTGCTGATTTGAAATGAACGTGTTTCTTTAAATGAGTTGTGAACATGTTTTAGGGGGAACTCACTAGACCTCATGGTCTAACCCTCGCTTTTCAAAACCAAAACCCTTTTCAGGTAAGCGTTATATTGGAGGTTCCAATAAATGAGTAAGCAGCAAGATAGAGTACGGAAGCAGCTAGTGATAGTGCAGGTGCCGCTAGTAGAAGTTAGATTATTCTCAGTTGTGTATAGGTTGTTTCCGCCAACCTTAGTTTATGTATGATGTAACGTAAATTTTTGGGACCCAGTTTTGTAAATTTATGCTTAAACGCTATGGTTGTTCTATTATATTCTTTGGGTTGTTACAAATGGTATCAGAGCCATAGTTTAAGGGATTTAGGTGACCGAACGGGCCTAAACTTAAACTTGGGAGTAGAAATCACAACTGAGAATCAGGAAATGCGTTAGGAGGACACTATTATAAAGATAGGACTAATAGGGTACTGAGGACTGTCATGTAAGGTAAGTTTGAGATTTCACCTGGCCAGTGTAATAGCGAACTTACAGGTACATGTATGTGCTTAACCTACCTTATTAACCTACCCAGTGTTTATGTCGTGTCTCAGTACGTTAAAATGTCAACGAGGTCTCTGAGGTGTAGACTGAGACTCCTTGTTGGGGAAGTTTCATGAGAAATCTTTATGAAGAGGATAATGTATACATCGTAGAGACGAAATGTTGTTTAGAATGTTATGAATCATATAGAGATAGATCTTCGTGGGTTCGAAGAGATAAAATGATTGATTTTGAGTAAGACTCTTGTTTCTAGAAAGTCCCAGTTTTTTTGAAATAGTGGGATGAGATCAGTTAGAATGGTAAGGAATAACAGTGTTGAAATTTTGAATGTATCAATAGAACCCTGACTTCTTAGTCGAGTTTTCAAAGGCAGTGTAAATGAAATAAGATACCTATGGTGAAATGAAAGCATGTAGAAGTAGAAAGTGAGATAGTGATTAAAACGAAATAGTATGAAAGGGGATTGAGTAAGTGAGATGTGGAAAGTGTGTTCGGCAAGTTGTTGCGTGACCGAGAGGGCGACCGTTTGTCATAGGTAGAATATCAAGGATAAGCTAAGCGAGTAAAGCTGTTGACCTTGTTAGAGTGAGTAGCCTTCAAATGCAAGTAGAGTCTCATGCATGGTGCCTGTTCTTATTTATTTATTTATGTAACATGAGATTTTCACGATTTAAGTTAATTATGTAAAGATAAATTTTGATTGAAAATGAGTCAGAAGGTGCACGCGTACGTTTAAAGAAAAAGAGTGATTTCATTCACATGGAACCATGAAGTTTTGAGTTTTATGATTTGTATAGTATTTCGCTCTTTTCATGACGAGTTAAATTATTGCAAAAGTCAAGAAAACGATCAAATGAAAACTTTTATAACCAAAGTGAGTAATGACATATTGGAGTTATTTATGGGTACGAAAACCGACTGGTTTACTTTGTGTCGGAAAATTTCTTTCAGGAAGGGGTCGTATGAAAAGATTTTCACTTAATATATTTCCGTCGTAACGACATAATTTGGTGGAGTGAGATTAAGTTTATGGAAAGTTGCATGTGAACGGTCCTTGAAATCGCTGTGCAGGGCAGTAAATTTTAAGAAGGATGGGGGCATGTGTACCCAATATGTTTTCAGGAGTTGTTTAATTAAAATAATAAAAAGGCGCGAAATGATTTATTCTTTTACGTATGTCATGCATGAAGGCTATGAACTCACTAGGTAGTAGGATGTTGCATTTTAAAACTAAGAAAGAACTTTGAGAGTGGAGAATTGATGGTCAAATCAGGAAAGGATGATATAACTTTAGTAAGAGTGCCCAAGAGGAAGGGTGGACAGTGATAGAGTTAGTAGTGGATTATAGTATCGGTCGAATGAGGGTTGCATCCTTGTACAGTAACTGGGAGTACGGTTGTCAAGGGACGGTTGTGTCCGGAGGAAGGATTTGAAGCCTTCAAGGTGTTAGTTTTTGCAACTTGTTATGAGTAGTGTAGTGAGGAAGAATGAAATGTCTATGGCGTAGAAATATGAGTTTCGAGGTGAGCTGGTAATGTTAATGTTAACTGAGTAGGTTACGAAAGGAGGGAGACGGATCATGAAAATGATTCAATATGTTGATAGCAGTAAGCTCCGTAAGGGAACCATGTTTAAGAATAAGATGAGAAAGTAGTTACAGGATTGTCAGTTGATGTAGAAGTCGATAGCTGTGTAAGATGGCCAAGGCCGATGACGCGAACCAGAGGGGTGAAAATTTATAGAACACCTTGTAAGGGTGTTAAAAGGATGGGAAGTGACCTTAGTGAATAAGCATTCTATTTACGTGGTATGGAGGGATTCGTAGAATAGTGGGGCATGTAGCACTGACGAAGCGAGTGTGTAGATTTTGCAGTCGGTAAGAGATTTGGTCTGTAGTGTGATGTTATGAGCGAGGAATGTACAGTCATGTAATGGCATTAATTGCCAAGTTAATCGTATCAGCTAGTATCGTAGTGAGGTGATGTTAGAGAGAAAGAGAGCATCAGGTAGGAGCTTTTGGAGTTTTCGGATGAGATGTACGACCTATTAATCAAATTGTTGGAACACGTAGAGAGTAAGTTGACTTTTGGTGCGGTTATGATCGGGATGGAAGGACGGAGTAGTGGTGGTAGATTACCCCAAAGGAGAAACCAAGTGTTTTTGGTTGTAATAGTCGCTAAGTAGGCATATGTTGAGGTCATTGGAAGTTTAAAGAGGATGAAAAGTGTGTTAGTCAAATTGTGTTATAGTAAAGGCTAAGTCTCTAAAGAGCATGAATCGTTTCTTATGTGGGAGGGAATGATCCTAGAAGGAAATGGTTAGAAAGTAGGTTATGACCAATGATTGACATGATGATGAATATGAGTCGGAGTAGTAGTATGATCATTAGCTGATTTGAACGTCATGATAGAGGTATGAGCCTTTGATTGGTTGATTTAACTTTTGGGTTTGTTAAGTAATGACATTTAATTGTTATCTCAGGATGTGTTGCAATTCTACCGAAATCCTTACTAAGAATTGATAAGGGAGAATCGTTTTGTTAAAGTAAGAGGTCGATGATAGTAGGATGGGGTAAGTAATTCCCAATTTATCTTAAAAATTATGAATTGTTGAGTTACTCAGTGGAGTGTTGGTAAGAAATCAGTTGTCTGGTGGATTTTGGCGAATACCAGTATTTTGGGATGCGATGATGGGTTATGATATTAAGTGGTTAAATATGACAAATTATGGTTGATAGAACGAAATGAATTGCATCTCGATTGGAGTTTAACTCTTGATATAAGTTGATAATTATAATTGAAGTGAGTTGGTCAAGTTAAAGTTGCTTGCGATAAAGAGAAGGAATTGTACTGCTTTGTGCGGTAAGGGTTGTTACATTTTTGCACTAGCCAAGAAAGGCAGTCGAGTTCTAGAACTGTTGTAGTGGTCATGAATCAGATGAGGTAATTAAGCAGTGGTAAGCATTGGGACGTTTGCAACCTTTGTTCGCATGTTATGATTTATAAGATGGATTACGAGGATTCTGGGGGAAGTGTTATTGAGACTATCACACTGATCGTTGAGGACTAATTAAGGTAAATCTAAGTAAGAAAGTCGGGAGGATTTTATAGCTACCTGATTTATATGGACATTGTGGCTAATCGAAAGAATTATGGAACTTGAGTATCGCAGTATTCCTGAGTTATAGATTTGTTAGGGAAACGAAAAAAAATAGGATGATAGTGTTTTCCTGTTATGATCAGAGGTTGTGGGCTTATTCAGAGTTGCGCAGCGAGAGCAAGGAACTATGTTGTTACTGTGTTGTTGTTATAAAATCTTTTCCTAGAATTGAGATTTAAGCTTAGATGATCAATTTACGCCGACTATCTTTGGAGTGAATTCCGGGACGGAATTCTATTAAGGAGGGGAGATTGTAATAACCCAAATTAAATAAAATGCTTTAATTGAAAGTTAGGGACTATAAGGGTTTATTCTTAAAACTCAAGGGGTTGAAAAAGGAAAATGGGAAGACAATTCCCTTCTTGTGCACCACATTCAGTATTAGAATAGGAAAAAAAAGCATCTTTTCTTCATTTTAGGGTTAGTACAAAATTGGTGGCTGCATACCGTGAAAGACAAAAAGAAAAGAAAGAAAGAAGAAAGTGCTGTGTGCATGTGTCTTGTGTGGGTGTGCAGCCGGCAGAGAGAGAGACGAGAGAGAGACGCCGGCGAGAGACGAGAGAGAGACGCCGGCGAGAGACGAGAGAGAGACGCCGGCGAGTGAGAGAGAGAGACTGCCGGCGAGTGAGAGGGAGGAGCAGTCGGCGGAGAGAGAGAGACGACGGGCGAGAGAGAGAGAGACAGCCGGAGGGAGAGAGATGGCCGGCAGAGAGAGAGACCGTGAGAGAGAAAGAGAGAGAGCTTCGTGAGAGAGAGAGGCTGCAGGAGAGAGAGAGAGCAGCAAGAAAGGGGGAGAGCTGCGTGAGAGAGAAAGAGAGAGGGAGAGAGAGCAGCGTGAGAGAGATGAAGGTGGTGGTCGCCGGCGGTGGCCGGCGGTGGCCGGCAGTGGTGGTCGCCGGAGTTCTAGGCAGCAGATTCCATTTCGTGAGGTTTTATTCCGGTAAGAAACCCTTCTATTGCATTGCTCTCTTTTTCAAGTAATGTTAGACTTGTTAGGTCTCTAGTTGCACTCGGCTATGTGAAATGAGAAATCAAATTAGAATATTAATAGAGTTTTGATTTCCTAGTCATAATGTCAAGATAAATTAAATGTTCATGTGTATTCTTGGTTATGGAATAGCTTGTATCTATTAAAAGAGGAATTGTGTTAAATGGTGTAGAATTAGAAGAATGTCGAAGAATGTGGGTTTCTGTTTTGAACCGTGCGTATCGGAAGTCGGTATGTTCCGGGAGTTGGCCCGTAACTCAAGTTTGGGCCGAATTGGTTTATTGGGCCGAATTGGTTGTTGGGCCGAGAGATTTATTAAGTCCTTTTGGGCTTAGTTATTGTATTGGGCTTAATTAATTAGTAAAGTCTATAATTATATAATAAGGGTGTGATAGTCTAATTTATTTATTTTGGACCATATAAATAGTAGCACGATTCAGATTTAATACTAAGGGATCCAGTGATTTTATTATTATGTTGGAAACCTAGAGTTGGGTAAATTAATGGATCCGGTATAGTATGTCAATTGGATGGGTAAGCAAAGATCATTAATTATGATTTTGGGCTAGAAGGTAATCTACCAATTTAGGCAAGTTAGGGTTGAGTTCGGGGTTTAACTCGAGTAATATTTGAACGGATTATGACGAACGCTATTAATATAATAGGTGTTCCGCCTAGAGATCGGAAGTGTAAGTGAGGAGCTTTGGAGCAAGCTAGCCAGGTGAGTTTTTCTAACCAAAATACGTGATTTTACGTGTTTCCAAAGGAAAATGATTATATGAAAATGCCCTGTTAATTTATATGGATTTTACGTAAATGAAAGCTTTATGTTCTACTGATCAGGGTATGTTTATGAGCATGATTTATTTACGAGCTTTTACGAATGTTTTCCATGAAAAGTATTATTTTGCTAATAAAGGAGGGTTGCCCTCAAGTACGTGAAATCGCATGCTTTTATTGAACTATCATTGGTGAAGTTGGGTTGCACCGTGGGGAGGGCTACTTGGTTTGCCGTACCCGGCTTTGTAGGATGTTGGCGTACCCGGCTTTGTAGGGTGTTTCCGTACCCGGCTTTGTAGGGTGTTGCCGTACCCGGCTTTGTAGGGTGTTTGCCATGGTCTTCTCCGCTGTGCATACCATTGTTGAGTACATGATTTGATACGTTACTGAATTGAAATGAACGTTTTCTTGAAATGATTTGCGTTACTGATTTGAAATGAACGTGTTTCTTTAAATGATTTGTGAACATGTTTTAGGGGGAACTCACTAGACCTCATGGTCTAACCCTCGCTTTTCAAAACCAAAACCCTTTTCAGGTAAGCGTTATATTGGAGGCTCCAATAAATGAGTAAGCAGCAAGATAGAGTACGGAAGCAGCTAGTGATAGTGCAGGTGCCGCTAGTAGAAGTTAGATTATTCTCAGTTGTGTATAGGTTGTTTCCGCCAACCTTAGTTTATGTATGATGTAACGTAAATTTTTGGGACCCAGTTTTGTAAATTTATGCTTAAACGCTATGGTTGTTCTATTATATTCTTTGGGTTGTTACATGGGATGTACTTTTGTCTTTGCACATTTGTCTTGAAGCGTTGACCTGTATGTTGAAGTTGAACTTTCTTGAAAGAGATAAGAAATCCAAAGAACCTTTTTCTGATCCTCGGATTATGTCTCTGTCATTGCAAGATATCCCAAATATATTTTGCAGATAAAGTGGAATATACCTGTTGTAAACTGTTGGCCTAGGTTCTCTTTGAAGATATCTTCAAGAATTCTTTCTTAAGGAATTCTCTGCCGATCATGTCTTCAACATCTTCAAGATATCCTACCGATCATATCTTCAACATCTTTAAGAGATCCTGCATATCATGTCTTTAACATCTTCAAGAGATCCTGCCGATCAAGTCTTCAACATCTTCAAGAGATCTTGGAGATCAAGTCTTCAACATCTTCAAGAGATCCTGGAGATCAAGTCTTCAACATCTTCAAGAGATCCTGGAGATCAAGTCTTCAAGAATATCCTTGCTCTTCAAGTGTACTGGCCTAAGACCTTAGGAGGTCTCAAGTAGCAGCTTAATCTTTGGTTGAGAAGTCTATCTTCAATCCGCTTTGAAGATATACTTCTACTTTGTTTCTTCGGTTGATCTTCGACTTCACCGAACATTTTTATACAATTAAACTGCTTGTAAAGAACCTAAAAATCATTCTAAGTATGAACTGTAAGAATGAAAGACTGAGGTCATCTTCAAATCTTAAGTGACCCAACAGCCGAGAAGGAGGCTCAGCGGGAGAAGTAGGTTCCAGCGGATGGAATTCGATTAAGGTCAAATGACACGGCTAAACTTCCCAATCATAACAATAGCCATTAGAAAATTAAACTTATGTATTTTATGAGATCACGCTAACCACTCCAATCGATTCCCCCACACTGATTGTGTAACATCCCAGGAACCCGTACCAGATATTGTCCGCTCTGTCCACACACCTGGACTCACGGTTTTAAAACGCGTCTGATAGGGGAGGTATCAAGTCCCTCTTATAAGGCAACCTTTGTTCCTCTCCCCAACCAATGTGAGATCTTACAATCCACCCCCCTTGGGAGCCCAGCATTCTCGCTGACACACCAGTCCGGTTCCCGGCTCTAATACCATCTGTAACATCCCAGGAAACCGTACCAGATATTGTCCACTCTGTCCACACACCTGGACTCACGGTTTTAAAACGCGTCTGATAGGGGAGGTATCAAGTCCCTCTTATAAGGCAACCTTTGTTCTCCTCCCCAACCAATGTGGGATCTTACAGATTGCAAATGGACTTAACACACAAACCAGATTCCATTTCTTAATCGACTTCACACCCAACACTTAACAACAACTTTCCAAAACTTTCTCAGGAGATTAAGGGTTTGAGGAGGAAGAAATTACCTTGATGATGATGGAGATTCACACTTCAAAGCTCCCAATCCAAGCTCTTCCTTCAAAGATAGAAATATCGCTTCACTCCAATTCCACACACTGAGCCGCTCTAAAATGAGGAATAGAAATGAGGGTTTTGGGATTTTAACCCTATTTTCATATTTATACCAAGGTCCTCCAACTTACATTCTCCTCACTACACACACCAACTTTATAATTCAAATCCCAAATGAACCCGATTATTACAAGTTAGGTGCAAATAAGGGACTATTGACGGTGAAACCCTCAAACACTTCTCATTTCATTCCATATGTATTGGTGGCTAGAGAGAGAGGGAGGGAGGGAGAGAGTTCTACATTCTTTATTGTGAGCTTGGTGAAGGAGGCAATCTCTGTGGAATCATCATCTTATTCAAGGTAATCATCTTCATATTTGTCTTCTATGATTTTAGTGGGTTTTATGGTTGAGTTTTGGGGATTTTATTCTTGAAATGTTTTTGGATTAAAACTCTATGGAGTTATTGTTTTTGAGTGAGTATTGGTTTGTTTTCTTTGTGTTTTTGAGCAAAAACCACCATTGTTGGTGAATTCTTTAAGAGTTCTTCATCTTTAAGATTTTGAGAAAAGAGTGTTCTTCAATGGATGGATTTCATTAGACAAAATGATGTTTTGATGTTTGAATATTGATTAAAAGGGTTTAGGACAATGATTCCCTCGATTTAGGAGCTTAAAATCGAGTTGGGAAAGTTTAGGCATGAGAGGCTTTGAGGACTTTTGCTAAAAATTGTGAAAACCCAAAACAAAGGCTGAAGCGACCCCAAGCGGGTTTGGTCCCTTGGAAGTCACCCCCACACACTGTTTGGGCGATTTTCGTTTTTGGGTCGTTTCTCGTTTGGGGCTAAGATCGAGGCATCGATTAGGGGTTTGTCTTAGAGATTTTTAATGATGGTTTTGGAGAATAATTAGGTGGTTTAACACCCTCATATACCTTGGAATTTAGGTGTTCGGTTTGGACACTCGTAGCTTCAAGTGTGAGACTAAGTGTGAACGACAAGTAAGTTTTCCTAGCTTACTTTTATTGATATATGTCAGGATCGAATCTTAACAAGACTAATAATACTTAGAATTCAGAATTAAAGAATCTGCGGAATAGAACTTTAATTCACACAATCAAAGAACAATATATCAGAAAACACACAGCTGTTTGTATTCACTAAATCAACTCACAAGCTTACAACCAAACCTCAATCTTGATGAACAGGCTCAATCAAGACGACTTCTACTTCTCTAGAAATAGGGTTCTAAACCTTGAGGTTAATTCTCTCTAAAACAAAACGTATTCTGAAAACTCTCGTATATCGCGTATCTCGTGTATTTTGAATAGCTATCTATCAACATCTATTTATACTAAATAGTTACAAGATAACTATAAAAAATAAATTGATCTTCTGAATCTTCTTTAAGCATATCTTCATCCATTCCATCTTTATCTCCAAAAACTTCGCATACCAAACTTATGATCACAAGCAGCATTAACATCTTTATGCACGAGCAGTATTAACTTCATTCAGCATGAGCAGTACTAATATTCTCCAGCAGCATTAATTTATTCCAGCAGCATTAACTTGACTCAGCAGTACTAACCTTGCTTCAGCAGTATTAATCTTGACAAGCAGTACTAACCTTGTTCCAGCAGCATTAATGCATCAGCAGTACTAACATTCTTCCAGCAGTATTAACTTTGTCTTGCAGTAGTAACTATGTTCTGGAAGTGGTAACCTTTACTGGCAGTAGTAACTTTGTTCTGGCAGTACTAACCTTTACTTGCAGTAGTAACTTTGTTCTGGAAGTAGTAATGTTGTTCTGGCAGCACTATCCATACTTAGCAAATCTTCAGTTCCCAACAATCTCCCCCTAACTTGACTTTTAGAAAGAGAAGTCAAGCTCTTCAGATGATGATGCTTCCAAAACTTAATCTTGAACACACAAGTCAGGATTCAATCCCAAACTTTGATTTAAGATCCTTCTTACCAGGTATCTTGCCATCTTAGAATCTTTGTTACCCACCAACTTAGCTTTTAGCATTCCTTTCAACCTTATCATGCTGTGCTTGTATATTTTATCCACCAAATAATACTCATGATATGCATAGTCAAGAGTTATGACATACACACCACAGTTTTCAATAAGCATCCAGTTGGTAACAGTTTGAAATCGCCTTTCTGTCAAATACTTAACTGCTTCTGTATTGAACATTAGACACAAGTATTCAAGTACCATTTTGGTGATGGACATTTCATTCTCAGTCAGCATATTTCCATAAAGTTTCATTCCCACCTTGAACATCTCCTCAATGTCAGATCTAGAGCACATCCTGATAAGTCTTCCCCATGTAGAACTGACCTCAAACTTCCCATCTGCTCTTTTTACTCTAATGTACTCCTTTCTATGATCTCTCAAAGTATCCCAGAAGATGATCTCAGGAGCCATAGAAGCTAATGGTTTAACTTTGATTGGACTAGTATCAACCACAGTAATATACATATCACATTGATCATTTGTATGTGATTGTACATTGCTTGGTTGACCTGATGGAGTTGCCACTTCTTCTTCAGCAACTTTATGATCAGCTTTCTCTTTCACAACTTCCTCCTTAGCTTCTTCTACACTGGGTTCCACCCTAGGCTTCTTTACAACTTTCTTCTTTGAAGCTATAGACTTTGTTCTTGGTCTTTTGTTTGACACCATCTTGGTTCTTTTGAGTGATTTAACAGCTTCAGGAATGGTTTCAACTGTTTCCTTTGTTTCTGCTGCTTCAGGGATGGTTTCTGCTGTTTCCTTTGTTTCTGCTGCTTCAGGGATGGTTTCTGCTGCCTTATGTTTTTCAGCAACATTAACCATTTCTGCTGCTTGAATGGTTTCTGCTGCTTTTTGACTAGCAGCATTAACCATTTCTGCTGCTCTATCTGTTATTGCTTCTTTTACTATCTTTGATACTGCTGCTTCAACACTATTCTTCACAATCTCAAATACCTATGCTTCAATCTCAGATTTAGTTACTGTAGATACAGATACTGCTTCCTTCTCACTTTCAGATACTGCTGCATCAACAAGACTCTTCATAATTTCAGCTACTGTTGCTTCAATCTCAGATACTGCAGCATTAACTGTTTCTACTTCTTTTTATGTGGTTTCTGCTACTAGAAACTCAGATACTACTTCCTTCTCATTTTCTGCAGTTTCAGTTACTGCTGCTTTCTCACTTTCTGCTTCCTTTGCAACTTCTGCAACCTGCTCAGCCTCCCCCTCAACCTTATGCTCATTCTCCCCCTCAACCTTTGCATCCTCCATGTTTAGTTCAGTTTCTAACTCCCCCTTTTTGGAAGCATCAGTGGTTGATCTTCTCCTTTTCAGAACATACTGAGCTTTCTTCCTTCTTTGCAGCAGCTTGGTGATCATCTTCTTATTCTTCTCTATCTTGGTGTGTTGATAAAGAACCACCTTCTTAAGCTCATCAATTTCCTTTTGCTGATTCATGACATCAATGTTGATGTTGGCAATGGTTTCCATCAATTCCTCATAAGTATATCTATCCTCACCTGGTTTAGAAGTGTTTACCTCCCTTACAGGCTCATTGGAAGTTTTAGTAGGTGTCTCTTGCCTAGCAAAAGCACAACCTACTCCCATGGTTTCTTGGCGCCTGGGTCCTCTGAATGTTTTCACATTCTGAGTTGCCGTGGGGAAGGTCTTAGTGATGTTACCACTGTCCTTCTCTTTGCTAGCAGAAGTAGTGGCAGCCTTGCAGCCCACATGCTCATCCTTCTCCTTAGAGAGCACCTTCTTGGGGTTGGGAGACACCCCTGTGGTTACCCTTTTGATATTCTCTATTGGAGAATGCTCCAATAGAGGGCTTGTAGGCTTTGGGTTATTAGGAGATACACCAAGGGAAGGAACCTTGTGTACCTTTCTTCTTTCAAACTTCTTGGTGATTTTGGGAGTGGGTCTTAAAAGAATGGACTGTGGGATTTCTTTGGTGATGGAAGGTTGGGATTGGCCATCAGTGGGTGTGTCTATTGGGGGCCTTGACCCTGATGCCATACCTTCAGTGGTGTGGGACACAACCATCATTGTAGAGAACAATGGTGTGTCAACTCCTTCCGAGTCCCTAGGAATTCTTCTCATATTTGAGAAAACCTTCCCTTTAGGGGGTTTTGGCACATATACCTCAGCAGACTGAGGTAAATCCGTCAATTCATGGTTAATTACTTCTTAGACAAACCTGGGATACATGTAAAAGCGCTTTTTGGATTCTAGGTTTGCCACAAGATCATTAAAAATCATAGCTGAAAAATTGAACTTTCTGGCAGTGGTTAAGCAGACCAAGGCATAAGCAATGGTACTGCTAAACTCACTCCATCCAGTTGTTTTCTTTGAAATACAGTGCATAAGAGTATGAACAAGAAATCGCCATTGGGTGAAAAACTTTGACTTGTAGAATTTAAAAATTCCAATGGGACCTTCATACCCCATTCTTGGTAAGGTCGAGAAAAGTTCATCATTAGAGAGATAGGTTATACCTGAGGCATCATCTAAGTGAAGAGTGATGCGAATAACCTCCTCTGTGACCTTCAAGGGTTTGTCACAAACCCTTGTTCGAATGATTTTCTGCCCATCTTCGAATATAACAGTGGCATTCTCCCAAAATTGCTTTTGATGCTCGATATATATGGTTGGGCACACTGTTAGGGCATGAGAGATGTGTGTGGACTTGAGAAAATCCACAATATCATGAAATCCTGCGGCCTGCTTTGGCTTCTGAAGCATCGCAATCTCATTGTGCTCATCGACAAACTCCATTGTCGTCATTCTTCCTGAGGATTTGGATAGAAAACACAGAGATTCTAGGGAGAAAAGGTTAGAACGAGAGAGAGATAAATTGAATGCAAATAGACGTTATGAACTTTGGCGGGTTGAAAGAGTATTTATAGCAGTACTAGCCCTGATTTTCTTTAAAAGCAGTATTAACGACTTAGCAGTATTAACTGCAAGGCAGTATTAACTACACAAACAGTATTAACTAAACATGCAGTATTAACTACTAAGCAGTATTAACTACAAAGCAGTATTAACTATACATGCAGTATTAACTACTAAGCAGTATTAACTACAAAGCAGTATTAACTACACATGCAATATTAACTACTAAGCAGTATTAACTACAAAGCAGTGTTAACTACACATTGGCAGTAGAAAATATGTACTAGCAGTATTAATTAACCCTTTATTCTTACCTTTTGACACATCACCATTTATCACTTATCTTACCTCCTGCAGGATTATTTCCAAAAGCAACATGTCCTCCATCAATTCTTTTGAAATTCTTGAGGCAGGCCATGTTACCTGTCATGTGCCTGGAGCAACCACTATCAACATGCCAGATGCTCTTCCCCTTGAGCTGTTGGTTGCCCTGCACATCAGATAAATCAGTTAGTTTTTATTGGGAACCCAAGCCGAAGTGGTCTTGGGTCTCCCTTGCTCATCAAAGTACTTGCACTGGGTTTTGATGAGATTTTCAAACTTAGGTACTGCAGTACTGGAGTACTTTGTCAATATGATTGGTCTAGCAGCACAAAAACTAGAAGCAGTATTAACCTTAGAAGAAGTACTAACAGTGTTAGCAGCACTGACACTGCTAGCAGCAGTATTGTTCTTAGAAGAGGTACTAACAGAGTTAGCAGCACTAACACTGCTAGCAGCAGTATTGGCAGTAGTATTGCTTCTAGCAGCACTATCCTTGTCAGCAGTACTATCTGATGTAGCAGTACTAACATTAGTGCTTTTGGGGACCCACATATTGACACATTCCTTTTCAGTCTGTTTTCTCATGTGGCTTTTGGATTCAGCTTGTTTCTTAGCCACATTATTCCTTGCAGGCTTCCTATAACCAGAAGATTTTTGAAAACTTCTTTGAAAACTTTTCTTTTGGTTAATAGGATTGAAATAACAGTGTTTGGCAAGATGATTCAATTTGCCACAAATAAAACAAGGTTTTGGTCTGTTAATCCTTTGCAGATCAACTCCTTGCTTTTGTGCCCACTGGTTATTCCAATTTCTTTGATTTCCCCTCTTTTTATCATGTTTTTGGGGCTTATTCTCTTGAGATTTCTTGCAAGAACAATGTTCACAAGTATTAGAGTTCACAACAGTGGTCTGTGTATAATGAACTCCCTTTCCCTTTCCAGTCCTTTTCATCTCATTGTTCTTAACACATGGACTTACACATTCCTCATCAGATCCTTCTTTTTCAGTCTTATTCTCAACAACTACTTCATCTAATGGATCTACTTCAGTGTCTCCTTTAGGTAAGTCCTTCCTATCCTTGGTTTCTAATAGGTCTGACTTAGGAGGGATGTAGTTGTTGTTGTAGGGTGGGGGTGTGGCATTGTACCCTATGCCTGGTTTCAACTTACTATGGATTTGAGAGTTGATTATGTTGTCCATGACTTTAGAGGCACAATTAAACTTTTCTACATCAAGTTTAACTTTCTCAAGCTCTCCTTTTAGTTTCTCACACTCTTCCCTGGATTCTCTAAGCTGGAACTCTAGACCATCCTTTTCCCATTTCCAGTAGTTTGTATCATAGGAGTGTTGAAGTTCATTGGCTTGAAAAGCCCTAATCTGTTCTTCAAACTTCTCAACAATTACTACATAGTCTTTTCTGTCCTTTTCTAATCTCTTAAGGTCATCACACATTCCCTGATTGTGATCTCTATACCTTTTAACAGTGTCTATACAAGCTTGAGTACAGAGATTAGATTTTACCTCAGTGGGAAGATCTGAAACTTCAGCCATAAGTGCTTGATTTTGGATGGCCTCTTCTGCTTGATCACTCCAATCAAATCCCATTCCTTGTTGAGAGACAAGAGCTTGAATAGAGTTTCTGTTTTGATTGGAGCTTCCAGCCTGAGTTTGTTGATGGCTGTTGTGAGATGTTCCACCTCTGCATTCCCTGGCAAAGTGTCCCATCTTGTGACACTTGTAGCATTCAACTTTGGACTTGTCAAATCCAGCACCATCTTCTCTTCTTTGGGAAAAGTTGTTTCTCCCTGTCCTCTTTATGAATCTCTTCACCCTCATAGACAGCATAGCCATCTGCCACTTGATATCCATCTCTTCAAGATCATCAGCATTAATCTGTTCTAAGTCATCATTAATCAATGAGGAATTAACATGACTAGAAAAGAAGGCTTCTAGTACTGAATCATTGGTCTTTTCCTGATTGACTCCTCCAGCAGCACTAACTGATTCAGGGTTAGCAGTAGAATCAGGTGATGCTGAAAGGAGTGCAGCATTATGTACATATCCAGAGGGCTTCTTTTTGGCTTCAACCTCTGCTTCAAAGACTCTAAGATCATTGTAAAGATCATCAAGTTCTTTATCTTCCAATTGGTCATTCTGTCTGAAGGACACAGTATACATTGTCCACTCTTCACCTAATGATCTTAAGAACTTTCTGTTAACATCATCAACCTCCATCTTGACTCCTACTGTGGCCAATTCTCCAATCAGCTTATTAAATCTATCAAAAGTTTGAGTCATAGACTCATTCTTAGTAGAAGTAAAGTTTTCATACTGCTGCTTGAGAATTGCCTTTTGATTCCTCTTGGTGCTTTTGGTGCCAGTGGATCTCTTTTCCAATGCATTCCACAGAGTCTGAGCATCAGTGCAGTGATGAAATTGATGCTGATATTCATTGGGGATAGCCAAAAGCAGAGTGCTTAAGGCCTTCATCTCTATTTGTCTGACTTTTCTCTCTGCATCAGTCTTTGGAGGAGGTCTTTTGCCTTCTGGTCCAATTCTTCCTTCAGCACATGGACCATTCTCTATGATATCCCAGATGGAATAATCAGTAAGCAGAATATACTGCTTGATTCTAATTTTCCACATGTCAAACTCATTGGGTCTGAGCATGGGAACCTTAGAAACAAGAGTACTGTTTGATTCAATAGAATTGTCCATAATAATTGTAGAATTCTAAGAAACACAAGCTCTGATACCACTTGTCAGGATCGAATCTTAACAAGACTAATAATACTTAGAATTCAGAATTAAAGAATCTGCGGAATAGAACTTTAATTCACACAATCAAAGAACAATATATCAGAAAACACACAACTGTTTGTATTCACTAAATCAACTCACAAGCTTACAACCAAACCTCAATCTTGATGAACAGGCTCAATCAAGACGACTTCTACTTCTCTAGAAATAGGGTTCTAAACCTTGAGGTTAATTCTCTCTAAAACAAAACGTATTCTGAAAACTCTCGTATATCGCGTATCTCGTGTATTTTGAATAGCTATCTATCAACATCTATTTATACTAAATAGTTACAAGATAACTATCAAAAATAAATTGATCTTCTGAATCTTCTTTAAGCATATCTTCATCCATTCCATCTTTATCTCCAAAAACTTCGCATACCAAACTTATGATCACAAGCAGCATTAACATCTTTATGCACGAGCAGTATTAACTTCATTCAGCATGAGCAGTACTAATATTCTCCAGCAGCATTAACTTGACTCGGCAGTACTAACCTTGTTCCAGCAGCATTAATGCATCAGCAGTACTAACATTCTTCCAGCAGTATTAACTTTGTCTTGCAGTAGTAACTATGTTCTGGAAGTGGTAACCTTTACTGGCAGTAGTAACTTTGTTCTGGCAGTACTAACCTTTACTTGCAGTAGTAACTTTGTTCTGGAAGTAGTAATGTTGTTCTGGCAGCACTATCCATACTTAGCAAATCTTCAGTTCCCAACAATATACAAGCCTTGATTATGCATGATGTGTATTGAAATGCATGTTTTACATTTGTATAAACTATGTTCGGCATTGTCGCCGACAAAGTCGCCCCATGCCCCTTTAGGCTGATTTCACTTTCGTTTCTTGTGGATTTTAGCGACTAATATGAACCTTGATCCCAAAACAAGCCCTAATAGTGATCAACCATAACTTAGGAGCGAAGGTTAAGAGTTCATTTATAAATTTCATTTACTTGAATTTTTCGGGTGTTACAGAATGTACGACGAAAGACTCATGCAAGAAAATGGAAGCAAGATAATTTAATCACTTCAACCTATTTGGAGGAAGTCCAAGATCACAAGCTCAATTATCTTTTGTTGTTGGGCTGAATTTTGCATATTGGCCCATGATCCATTTTTCATATTTTATATTAAATGAAGTAAAAATAATTAAGTTGAGAAATTGATTTAACGAGTGCATGATTTCAATCAAATGAGGAATCAAGAGAGTTGATCGTCTCAAATCATGTTACACCATCCATTGTTACATCATATTAATTGTTTTGGTGGCTCCGATGATTATGGTTGGTTGTTAAAGTATCGAGCGTCAAACCTTTAACCATATTTTTTTTTGTTATCGAACCTTTATTATTTAAACTCGATTAATTTGTCGTTCTCTGCTATCGATTTTGTTATCTAGAAGTAGAAATCCATACTCGTTAAAGGAAGTCAAATTAACTAGGTTAATTAAGAAAGGAAGCCAAGTCCAACACTATACAAATCTTTTCAATAAAGCATCATAATAGTCGTTTTTCCTTCTTTTGTTCTACATGTCTCGTTATATTATATTGACCTTTTGTTATGAACAAAACATATAAAAACTCCAATTTGGTTCTTGCTATGTACTTTGAATCTTGTAATCGCGATTGTTGGATATTTTGAGCAACTCTTTGCTCGTTTTAGAAAATTCAATCACGTAATCTTATATTTTCTTGAAACATACTTCATTTATGATGAGCTACTCTTCTTCCAATTCACTAGACGTGCTAAAAACTTCTTAACTTCACATGGACTCCAAAGAGAGTATAAAGCAATGGTTTCCTTTGGGGTCGAGGAAACAACAATCGAATACCCTTTTCCTATGTTCTTTATAGCCTGCACACACAAAAAAGCAATAACATGCTTCATAATTAAGAAAGAGAAGGAAAACAACTATTTGTATAATATATAGACACTAAAAATATATGTCTTAAAACACTCTTAGAATATAATAATCATCGAAAATGTTTATCTTAGGCTATGTTTGGCAAACTAGCTGATGAAAAAATCACGTTTGACAAAACTATCTTATAAACATGTAAAATGACAAAAAAAAACATCTTCAAAAAATTACCAATTACAATATTTAATTATATAATTAAAATAAATTTATAAAAAAATGATTTGTTAATTAATACAACCAATGTAGTAAAGAAAATTTAAATAATATAACATGTTATTTAAAAGAATTTAAAATTTATTATTACATATATACTACAAATTTTGAATTTGTTAAAACAAGTTTTAGAAAAAAAAATATATATTAACTTATGATTTTAAATAACCGTTACATATAATATGAAAAAGATAATTAAATAATAATTAAAAAGATAATAGTAATTGATAATAAATATATATATATTAATTAATAAATATATATAAATAATTTATATGATTAACAATAACTCTAAATTAATAAAAATTAATATTAATATATAATTAAAATTTAATTTAATGATTTTCAGTTAATATTAATTAATTTTTATTAATTAATAATAATTAAATTTAAAATTAATAATAGTTAATAATAATAAATAATATTAATAAGGGTAATATTGAAATATTTACAAAAAACTACTTTAAAGCAACTCCAAGTAGTGTTTTCAAAAAGCTAGTTTATGGTCATCCAAACATGTAAAAAAAACAACTATTAAATTAATATTATCAACCATATTTTCTGCAATTATTACCTAATATTATTTTACATATTTAATTAAAAAAAATAGAATGCCATGATTTGTATGGAACAATATAAACTTGTTTAATTGATACCTTAAATGCATCTTCGTCTGTTCGATCATCGCCAATATAAATTGGGAACACATCGTTTGAACTTCCATAGCCAAGTGTCTCGAGTAAATACTCTAAAGCATGTCCTTTATCCCACTCGATATCAGGCCGGATCTCAAAAACCTAATATAACAAATACAAACAATTTCAAGTCTTAGTAAAAAATAGATAGAATTGCAATCTCAACTATATCTTTCAAAAATTAAAACTTTAGTTTACCTTTTTGCCCTTCGATAGTCTAAACTCTTCAAAATCGTCTACCACGGATTTAACAAGTTCGTCTAGCAACAAAAAATCCTGCATTATTTCCCAAAGTTATTTTTTTTAAAAATATTTCATTATTAATTAGTATATACAAAAGAATATGCATATATGTAATGACGAAACATACCTTGTCAGAAACATGTCTAAAATGTATTGAAACACAAAATTTGTTATTTTCAAGCATGACGCCTTTTATATCTCGGGTTTCCACTTTCAATACATCGAGTATCTACACACACAAAAATCATACAAAACATTAATTAAGAGAAATACATTTTTAACTTATATTTTTTGTATCAAATACTTATACGATGGAAAAAAATGTGTTTTATAAATACATATCGATTGTTTTGTAGGTAATAATTTGGAAAAATGCACCCGTTATACTTTTATTTATTGAAATATATAATACCTTGTAAATTGAAGGCAGGTATTTCTGTGCTGGTTGGAAAAGTACCGCTTCATCACCCTACAAAATTAAAATATATTAATTAATTTATATGTAATCAGTTAGGGTCTATATATTTATTAATTAATAGAATTAATTAATTAAATGCAAGCTTACATTTTTATCAACAAATTTGTTCTGTCGTCCAGCCTCATTAATAATATGACACTGAAATGGGGCTGCGATGTCGAGACCATGGCTCCCAGCATAATAAATATCATCTAATTTTACAAATTCATACACCTAAAAAGTAATAATAATTAATTGGAAGATTAAATTTTAAATTATATAAGGTTAATTTACGCAAACATTTAATGGAATTTATGATCGACGATTATATATGAGCAAGGTACATACCTTATCGCGACTTCTTCCACTTACGATCGCGGTTGGAAAACATCGTGCAACTTCACTTACTACCCTTCTCATCTGCATGCACATATGCGTTTTATAAGTTATATAACATTGGCCATGAAGCAAACAACTGTCTATATTTTCGTTAACGTTTTTTCATTCCTTTGCCGATGTACATGTAACCTCTTATTGTATTTCACATGCAAATTGTTTCTTAAACTTAATTTAATAGTAATAACATATTTTATTAATTAAAAATTAAAAGAGTTTTTTTTTTGAGAAGGGTATCCCAAACCACATTGGGCCCAGACTAATCCCTAGGCAAATCGGGCCTTTGGCCCAGCTGCTAAAGCATGCAGCCCTGAGATTATCCTCAGTGGCCACAAGTGCTGCATGTGGGACTCGAACCCAGGCAAGCGCTATGAACTCCCCAGACCTTACCACCACGCCACAACCCTTGTGGTTAAGAGTTACTTATATCAATTTTTTTTAATCTGTAAAAGTATTGTATATAATTAATTTATTTATTATTTATAGACTTTTCAAAAAATAAATTTTGAATAAATTTGTCTAATTAATGTAGTAGTAGTTAAATTTGTTATATAGGGTTATGTTTAGAAGAGAAATATACTTGGGATCATATATGAAATTATAATTATCTTATGCATTCAAAGATTATGAAAGCAATTATGTTTTTTTTCTAGCTATACAATTAAAAATGATTATAAATAAATTAAAGTAAATGAAAAATATATATTAATTTATAAGGAGATATAAGAGTGAGCGTCTACCTTGTTGGACATAAAAGCTTCATCTGGATTTGGTACGATATTGGAGAGAGTTCCATCATAGTCCAAGAACACTACAATCTTTTTTCCTTTGGCTCCCACAATCATCTCATCAAATGTCTCCAATGCAGATGGATGTTTTTTCTATTAATTGTTCATATCAATAATTAATGACTTAACATATATGTATCATTTTAAGTTTTGAAAATGAAGAATACTTATAAAGAGAGAGGTTTACCAGCCATGAACGATATCCATTTTCATTCATTGATAATTCCGATAATCTCATGAAGTGGATGACTTTTCTTCTTCTACCTGAAAATAGAAATAAAAGATTTAGGGAAAAGAAAAGAAACTAATTAAAAATAATTAAATTGCATTTGAGATTTACCTTAAAGTTGAAGAAAAAGAAGCTTAAAATCAAGAAAATTAAGAAGTCAAGTTTCTTTGGTGAACACTTGGGACATTGGAGTTCAGTGTGTTACGTATATATATATATATATATATATAGAAAGAGAGAGAGATATTATTTAATCATAATTTATAAGTGTATGTGTGATGGGTCCAGTTAACATTTAAAGATTCTTTAAAAGAAACCATAATATAATATATTATATTATATATAGCAACGTTGTCAAACCAGTCATCCCCAACAAATCCATGAAATATTAATTAAATAACAAAAAAGAGATTCCCAAGGTTGTGTTCTAGTGTTTATTGGCTAAGTAATCATTTTTCTTTTTGTACAAATTGATTAACAATTTTAATTACTATATAAAATGCAAAAAGAACATCATCAATTAATTAAAAATGTGACCAAGTAAAATGAAGTTAACTTGGTTGAAATGCAATACCATACGCCACATATGTAGAGCAAGTAATATATAGTTTTCCTTTTTTTTAACAACGGAGATATATTACAGAAAAATTAGAAAGAACAATTATGTAAGATATAGAAAGAATATAGTTTTGTAACCAACCAACCAACCCACTCAATTAATATTATACTTCCTACTCTTATTTGTAATCCAAAAGAACTACTGAGTCACAATGCTATCCCACAACGCCACTCTCTTAGGCTTAGAGAGCCTAAAAAGAGTCTCATTCCGAAAAGATCAAATAGCCCATAACGCTGTTAGAACAACCGCCTCAAAACAGGTCGACTCCATTTATTCAAACGTAAAGATAATAACTAGCAAATCCACTCCGAATTGGACCTAAACTCCGGAATATCCAAACTCCACCATCGACCAGTTTTCTTCCAAACATCCCGAGCCATTTGACAAGAGAAAACCCACCACTCATCCCAACAATAGTGATTGACTACACCATAGTTTAAGTTTAGGCTCATCCGGTCACCTAAATCCCTTAAACTATGGCTCTGATACCATTTGTAACGACCCAATTTCCATAAAATAACATTAAACAATATTACAACCAAAAACGGTCCCAACACAAGTAATTTACATAAATTCTACTCTAAACTCGCAGCGGAAACACCTTCTGTTGATCCAAACCCTCAGTGATTTGATAATGACCCTCTCTTATATACTTAGTGAAAATTGTAAGTAAACAATATGTATCAGAGTTTCACTATCACTGATAAGTACTAAGATCTTCCAGTACCGCTGATATGAACTCTCGCTCTTTAAATTAAACATTCAGCGACATTGTTCACCATAATGCTCTGAGCCTGTTCAGTACTTATGGTGATCGCTGATAAGTTAGTTGTTTACTTATGATCCCTGAAGACAAGTTTCACGTCAACATAGGTTCTACGCTGAAGTCGAAGATCAAGCTCAAGAACCAGCGACAAGTCTCCTAATGAACTGATGCGGATCAGCGAAGACTCAGATTTGTCCACTCAACGTGAAGTATCAAGTACAAGACTTCAGCTATCGCTGAACTTTATCATTCGCTGAATAGAAATGATGAAGCGCTGAATCAACGAAAGCTGATCATGAAGTCCTCCGTACAAAGTACTTTTGTCTTAACCACCCTTGCACGACTCCGTACGAAATGTCAGAAAAGAACCTCCGATTATCTGAATTCGTACAACAACTCTGACACTACACTGTTCATACATGCGGCTACTAAGGTTGTCAACAAAGGTCAATGACATGCAACCAACCAGCTAATGACACGTGTAAAGTGTATACTGACTTGCATTAAATGCATGTAGTATATAAAGAGATGAACCCACTTCTTTTGAAGTAACTTGCTAACTCTGGACAAGTTCAATCTCTTATCTCAGATAGGTTATTATTAGTAATTTCCTTATCTCTCTTAGTGCAAGAAACCTTAGTGTTCCAACTTGTTTAGATTTAGGTTTATCCTTAATCTTGTTTCCGCAACAAGCTGTAAATTGTTAATGATTTATCAATAAACAATTTAGAAAAGTAAAATCTGTGTGTTTGTATTCAACCCCCCCTTCTACAAACTTGTATAGGCCTTCGGGACCAACAAGTGGTATCAGAGCGGATTTGTTTAATCTCATAAACAAGATCTAATCTAAGATATTTCTCTTCCTTGCTATTATCTGAAAATGGCCACCAACACAAACACAAATTATATAGACAATGGTTCTCTTGCAAAACCCCCTAGATTTTCCAGAGATAACTTCAACTTATGGAAAAATAGGATGATACTCTTTTTAGAAGGTGTAGACCCTACTATGCCTTACTATCTTGAAAATGGTCCATTCATCCCTGTAAGAATAGATGCTGCAGTTCCAGCCGCTGAGAATAGACCTGCTATTCCTGAAAGGCTGGTCCCTAAAGAAATCTTTCAGTGGACCGATGAAGATAAGAAGAAAGTGGCTATAGATACAAAAGCCAGATCCATACTTTCCATGGCTCTTCCTGACGAAGTCTACCATTCCGTCATGAATCTGAAAACATCAAAAGCCATGTGGGACACAATATGTGTTCAGTATGAAGGAACGTCTGAAGTCCAGGACTCAAGAAAAATCAACCTGGTAAGACAATACGAAAGCTTCATTTCTGGTAAGAATGAATCTCTCTCTGAAGTTCACCAACGTTTTAATTGCTTAATTATAGATCTAAAAACTGTTGGTAAGGAATATTCCAACTTTGAAGTGCTGACAAAGTTTCTAGAATGTTTACCTGAAAGCTGGGAAAATTATTCTATGTGTCTCAAGCTGTCAAAGGATCTTAAATCAATGACCCTTTCAACCTTATATGGTACATTGCTGAATAATGAGCAATCTAGCCATCTTAAGAAGAATCTTGTAAAAGATTCCAAAAGCACCCTTGTTGCTTTAATCTCAGAGGAACCTTCTACTCAGCGACCCTTGGTCACTATCACTGAGTTAGAAAGTAACTCTAAAAGGTCATCAAATTCTGATTCTTCAGATGATGATGAATCTTTGGCTCTCCTAACTAAAAAGTTCAGGAGATTCGCCAAAAAGAAGATGTTTAGAAAGAACAAACCTCTTTCCATAACTGACAAGCCAAAATCATCAGCTTTTGTTGATAAGGCTACTGCTACTTGTTTCAACTGCGAAAAGACAGGTCATTTCGCTAATGAGTGCAGATCTAAGAAAGTCACTAGACCTTCAGCTTTCCCAAAGAAACCTTTTGTTCCAAGGAATAAAGATGATAAATACGCAAAGCTGAAGGAAAAGTATGCAAAGCTGAAAAGCTTTAAGAAGAAAGGCAAAGGCTTAATGGCAAACTATGATTGGGCTGAATCTGATAAAGAAGAATCATCATCTGACTCTGAAGATGATGAAGCCAATCTCTGCCTTATGGATAAGATTGAAGAAGAGGAACAAAGTTCAGACATTCCCTCCACTTCAACCTCTGCTATTCAGGTATCGCCTTCTTTCTTTACCAATATTGCAAATATTGATGAAGCTGATAGTCTCCGTAAGATCGATTTATTGACTAGAAGTTTATACGAAGCCATGAACGGCAAAACTGTGGTTGAAAACCAAAACCTTGATCTCGCTGAACAACTTAAAAATTGCCACCTTCAAATAGAAAAGCTTTCTAAAATTGAAGATGATTTTAAAGATCAAGTCTATTTAAATCAACTAGTCAAAATCGAACGAGCAGAAGCTATCGCTGCATTAAAAGCTGAAAAAGCTACTGTTGAAGGATGGTGTAATTCTTCAACAAAGATAACTGAGATAATAAAGTCTCAGATTCCCCTGAGTGATAAACGTGGTTTGGGTTACAAATATGATACTCCAAAACCAACCACTGAGCGTTCAATGCTTAAATTTGGAACGTTCGTATCCTCAGTCGCTGATACTTCATCTTCTCAGTACTCTTCGTCCTTTACACCAATCCCTGAGGAAACTCCTACCTCCTCAAAAGGCAAGGAGAAAATGGTTTATTCAAAACCTACATCTGTCTCTAAAGACAAAGGTAAAGGAATTGTTATTTACCAAAATCCTCAGAAGGGTACCTTAGTACCAAAGCTAAATGCTTCTAAAGCCTCAGTGACCTACTCCTCTGGATCTAGAAAGCTGATCTCTGGATCTATTCAGCGATCGACTCCTAGACTTAGAGTGGATATCCTTGGTAAGAAATCTGAAGAACTGAATGTTCGTCCCATTTCTAAAGCCAATAGTTTACTTGGAGCTGGCACTTCTAATTCAAAATTAAAAGCTCAGCATTCAAATGGTCCTAGAACTACTTTTAGTTATAGGAAATGTTATCACTGTGGACTTACCGATCATATTGCTAGTAAGTGCCCCACAGCCACCAAAGCTGAAAAGATAGCTAAGGTAAAGATTGCCCCCAAGGCAAAGAAGACCAACCCTGATGCAAATCAGGTCAAGGTGACTCCTACCACTGAAGTTAAGAAATTAACCAAAGTGAAGAAAGACAAAGCTGAATCTTCAAATGCTGCGAAGACCGCTGAACCTTCTATTCCAACCACTTCCACTGATAAACGCGTATACATGGTTAAGTGGGTACCCAAGCAAAACTAATCTTCCTTTGTAAATGCAGGTTAAGAAGGGTATCTGGTATCTCGATAGCGGATGCTCTAGACACATGACTGGAAAGAAAAACCTGCTCGCTGAATACAAGGAAGAGAAGGGTCCCTCTGTGACTTTCGGTGGAAATGGAAAAGGACATACCAGAGGGTATGGTGTACTTTCAAATGGTATAACCTCCTTCAGAAGAGTCGCATATGTTGAAGGGCTGAAGCATAATCTTCTGAGCATCAGTCAGCTTTGCGACATGGATAACAAAGTGATTTTCACTAAGGAATCCTGCTTTGTCGCTGACAAAAAGGAGAAGATAGCTCTCAGCGGTTATCGTTTGGAAAATGTTTATGTAATAAACATGGACTCAACAACCACTGAGAACTCCTGTTTCTTCTCAAATGCATCTTCTGATGTCAACTGGCTATGGCATAAGAGGCTTTCGCATCTAAATTTCAAGACACTGAACACTCTTTCTTCAAAAGAGTTAGTCACTGGTCTACCTCAGCATTCATACGCCAAAGAGTCTTTATGTTCAGCGTGTGAAAAAGGGAAGCAGACCAAGGCAAGCTTTAAGACAAAGCAAGTCTCCTCAGTGTCATCTCCTCTACAACTACTCCATATGGATTTGTTTGGTCCTGTTAACAAACAATCCATCGCTGGAAAGAAATATACGCTGGTCATAGTTGATGAATTCTCTCGTTACACATGGGTAATGTTTCTCCGTTCTAAGAGTGACACCCCTGAAGAACTCATCACCTTTGTTCGGAAGATGGAAACCCTGAACAATATGACTGTTCGCTCTATAAGGAGTGATCATGGAACTGAATTCAAAAATAGTTCTCTTGATTCCTTCCTTGAGAGTAAGGGTATTTCTCACAATTTTTCATCAGTGAGAACACCACAACAAAATGGAGTCGCTGAAAGAAGAAATAGAACAATTATTGAAGTTGCACGTTCAATGCTCAGCGATTCTCACCTGCCTACTCAGTTTTGGGCAGAAGCTGTCAACACTGCTTGTTTTACGCAAAACAGGTCGCTGATAGTTAAAAGATTCAAAAAGACAGCCTATGAACTCTTTCATGGGAGAAAGCCTTCAATCAGCTTTCTTCACATCTTTGGATGTCAGTGTTTCATACTGAACAACAGAGATGCCCTTGGAAAGTTTGATCCTAAAGCTGATGATGGAATCTTTCTTGGATACTCCTCAGTTTCCAAAGCCTTCAGAGTCTTCAATCGTAGAAGACAAACTGTAGAAGAAACTATTCACGTCACGTTTGACGAATCCCGTTCAGCGAACTCTAAACCGTCCGCTGATACTGAAGAACTGAATCAATGGATGTTTTCTCATCTTGGTGATTCAGAAGATATTCCCACACCTCATGCTCACACAGTAGAAGATGATAGTCCCACTATCATTCCAAATATGCAGAATAGTGAAGCTGAAACATCATGGGTCTCAGCTGTTCCTATAAACACTATACCTGCAGTTGATCCAAATGTCTCAGACATTCCATCTATTTCTCAGCAATCAGTGAATGAAATGACAAATGCAAGCATTCCTCTCTTAGCTGATACTCCAGAAGTAGCTGAAGCCTCATCTTCAGCTTCTCCAGTTCAAGATGAGTCAGCGACTTATGCTCCGGCTCAGCGATGGACTGCAAATCACCCAATTGATCAAATTTTTGGTGATCCAAACGCTGGTGTTCAGACTCGTAGAAGTGCAGGTAATATTTGTTTATTTGTTAACTTTATTTCTCTAACTGAACCAAAGAAAATAGATGATGCCCTCAGAGATCCAAACTGGGTCAGCGCTATGCATGAAGAGCTGACTGAATTCGAAAGAAACAAAGTTTGGAAACTTGTTCGCAGACCAACTGACAAAACAGTGATAGGCACTAAATGGGTCTATCGAAACAAGTTGGACGAACATGGTACTGTAACTCGCAACAAAGCTCGCCTTGTTGCTCAGGGATACAGACAAGAGGAAGGCATAGATTATGACGAAACATTTGCTCCCGTAGAAAGACTTGAATCTATTCGTCTATTCTTAGCATACGCTGTACACAAAAACTTCAAAGTACATCAGATGGATGTTAAGTTAGCGTTTCTGAATGGAAAGCTGAATGAAGAAGTTTATGTGGAACAACCTCCAGGATTCTCAGATCCTAAGCGTCCAGATTATGTTTATAAGCTGGATAAGGCACTTTATGGCTTGAAGCAAGCTCCTCGTGCATGGTATGACACTCTCTCTACTTATCTCCACATTGAACATTTTGAGCGAGGTAAGATTGACAAAACTCTATTTTTTAGAAAAGTGAAAGGTCATATCATTTTAGTTCAAATATATGTTGATGACATTATATTTGGTTCTACTAACCCTGAGCTTTGTACTCGTTTCGCTGATAGAATGAAAGATGAGTATAAAATTAGCATGATGGGTGAACTAACATATTTCCTTGGTCTTCAGATTAAGCAAACTGAGAAAGGAACTTTCATTAATCAAGGAAAATATGTTAAAGATATGCTGAAGAAATTCGACTTAACTGAAAGTTCAGCTATGAAAACCCCTATGGCACCACCGCTGATACTTGATAAGGACACTAAGGGTGTTCCTGTCAATGTCACGCTGTACCGTGGGATGATCGGCTCACTACTGTATCTTACAGCTAGCCGACCCGATATTATGTTTGCAACTTGCTTGTGTGCACGATATCAAGCTGAACCTAAGATATCTCATATGAAAGCTGTAAAGCGAATCTTTCGATATCTTAAGGGTACAGCGAATCTAGGTCTTTGGTATCCCAAAGACTCAGGATTCGATCTAACCGCCTATTCAGATAGTGATTTTGCAGGATGCAAAATGGATAGGAAAAGCACCACAGGAGGATGTCAGCTCCTAGGTGGAAAGCTGGTAAGTTGGACAAGTAAAAAGCAAAATTCAGTGTCCACTTCCACAGCTGAAGCTGAGTATGTAGCCGCTGGAAGCTGTTGTTCTCAGGTCTTATGGATGAGAAATCAGCTACTAGACTATGATCTTCAGCTCTCCAAAATTCCAATCTATTGCGACAACACTGTTAGACAACCTAGGGGGGGGGGTAAGGTTGTATTTAAATCTTTTACTTTCAAAAAATTCTTTTTATAAACAAATACGGTATAAAATACAGTAAAAAATACAGCAGAGTATAAATGAATAAATATACAACAATTATATAAACAGATATAATTAAATGCACAGCGGAAATGAAAAGAGATAAGGGAAAGAGAATACTTGACACCGATATTTAAAGTGGTTCACCAATCACGTGGTTGGCTAGTCCACCTCGAGAAAACACTTCTCGGAGATCCAATAAGAACGTGTTCTTTACGGTAGAACACAAACCTTAGTACAAAAATAATCACGGATATCTCTACTTCAGTTGATGAGATTTCTATGGATCACTCACTCTATTCAAACACTTACAAGAGGTGTATAATTTTAATATGATAATCACTCTTGTATAATGTTTATCACTTGGATATTTTTAGAGAGTTTGATCACTTGAGTTGTGTTGCTGATTCAACTAATCGAGAGATTTTAATCTGCTATGAACTCAAGTTTTCTTACTCAAAAAATGTTTTATATAAATTTTAATAAGTGATTAAGTGAGAGAAGAAGCAGCAGAGTATTGATCAAATGCTGGGGTATTAATTGGTGTTGTAAATGACTCCAGGAGGCTCTCTATTTATAGCTGCAAAAACGACACTATTCATCCCCATGCCAAAGAATACTGCAGGCGGCGAAGGAGAAGCTGGCCAAACCACAAATTTCTTCCTCAACTGCAGATTTGTCTTCTCCTCTGTAATGTCAACATAAAAGCTGCATGCACAAGACTATTGTGTCATAACTTATA
The DNA here is from genome assembly GCA_033807775.1 of Saussurea involucrata. NCBI lineage: Eukaryota > Viridiplantae > Streptophyta > Magnoliopsida > Asterales > Asteraceae > Saussurea > Saussurea involucrata. Next base: position 108,687,778 of record CM066312.1, on the reverse strand, counting down.
AATGCAAAGACATTCCCCATGCAAAGTAGCTTTTCTTCTTACATCAACCGGTTGCAGAGAAGGAAATAGGAATATGTATATATGATGAATAGTAAATATGAATAGTATATATATATATATGGAATCGATGTGAAAGTCTATATATATAATATAAAAGGCTTTTGAATATATATATATATATATATATATATTAAATATTAAATATTAATTATTTCAAAAAGAGTATTGGGATAGGTTTTAGAAATATCCAAGTGGTATATTATTTTAGGGTGTTTATCATTATAAAAAAATATATAAATAATGATGACGTAAAACACCAGTCTTGGACTCTTCAGATAAAATCTTCGTGTTACCCAATTGACTGAGATGTTGCTCTTTATTCTTTAGGAGCTACACACTTGAATAAAATATTAGATAACAAATAATGCGGTGTGTTTTGTAATCATCAAAATAAATATGGAGATGTGATTTTATATGTACCAAAAATATATCACAATATTAAAGCTGGGTACACTTGCACCAACAATCTCCCCCTTTTTGATGATGACAAACACAACGCTAAACAGGAGAGCATACTCGGTTTCTCTCCCCCTTTTGTCAAAGCAAAAAGGGTTAGGAAAGACGCTATGCTCCCCCTTGAAAGATGCTCCCCCTCAAGATATGAAATATTTGAGAGTTAGCATTTTCTCAAGGGTTGTACTCAAGCATGCCTAAACCAAGTCTTAGTTTAAAAAACGCAGTTTTGTTTAGGGCTTTAGTGAAAATATCGGCCAGATTATCTTCTGAATCAACCTTTTCAAGCACGATTTGGCCTTTTTGAACATTATCTCGTAAAAAGTGATGTCTCAATTCAATATGTTTTGTACGAGAATGTAAAACAGGATTTTTACTTAAGTTTATGGCACTTGAGTTATCACACATAATAGGAATTTTGGTTAGATGTACCTCAAAATCGGTAAGTGTGTGTTTCATCTAAAGGACTTGAGCACACGCTCTTGCGGCGGCTACATATTCCGCTTCGGTGGTAGACAAAGCTACGGATTGTTGTTTCTTAGAGAACCAAGACACAAGTGAGAGACCTATAAAGGCACATACCCCACTCGTACTTTTTCGGTCAACAATAGATCCACCAAGGTCGGAATCGGTGAAACATGTGACTTCTAACTCGGGTTTCTTTGCATACCATAAACCAAGATTAGTAGTACCTCGTAGATATCGAAAAATACGCTTGACAGCTTCATAGTGAGTTTGTTTAGGTGAGGATTGAAAACGAGCACATAAACATACACTATACATAATATCAGGTCTACTAGCAGTTAGATACAATAAGCTACCAATCATACCACGATAAATTTTTTCATTAAAATCGTTTCCCTCCTCGTCACTTGATAATTTTAAGTTTGTGGTCATTGGAGTTTCAACGGATTTGACATTTTCAAAGTTAAACTTTTTCAACATATCTTTACAATATTTAGATTGACTAATAAAAATGCCAATTTCACATTGTTTGATTTGCAATCCTAAGAAGTATTTTAACTCTCCCATCATGCTCATTTCAAACTCGTTTGTCATTTTCGCAGAAAATTCATTACACAGATTTTCATTAGTGGAACCAAAAATAATATCATCAACATATACTTGCACAACCACAATATCATTTTGATCATATTTCACAAATAAAGTATTATCTATTTTACCCATAATATAATCACTTTTAATTAAGAAAGTTTTTAATCTATCATACCACGCACGTGGAGCTTGCTTTAAACCATAAAGCGCCTTTTTAATTTATAAACATGTGTCGGATTTTCAAAACTTTCAAAACCGGGAGGTTGAGAAACGTATACCTCCTCATTTATAACACCATTTAAGAAAGCACTTTTAACATCCATTTGAAATAATTTAAAATCTTTAGCATTTGCAAAAGCTAGAAGCATTCGAATAGACTCCAACCTTGCAACTGGTGCAAAGGTTTCATCATAATCTATACCTTCTTGTTGATTATACCCCTTGGCAACTAAACGTGCCTTGTTTCGTGTGACTCCATCGTTCTCGTCTACCTTGTTACGGAAGACCCATCTTGTGCCAATAATGGTTTGACTACTAGGGCAAGGAACTAAGTCCCACACATCATTCCTAGTAAATTGGTTCAACTCTTGTTGCATGGCCATTATCCAATCCTCATCACCTAAAGCTTCATCTATGGTTTTAGGTTCTACGGTTGAGATAAAGGCATGGAAAGCACAATGGGTATGGATTTGTGATCTAGTTGTCCTTTGGTTTAGGTCACCTATAATTTGATCTACGGGATGGCCTCGAGCGGTTCTAAGGTTAGGATCATCTACACCTTGTGGAATAAAACACAAAGGGGCATCACTAGATTCAATATTATTTGTGGAAGGTTGGGTACCTAAATCCAAGGTACTAAGTTGTTGTGCTAAGACATCTCCTTCACGGATATTGTCATTTGCTAAGGGTGCACTCGGTTTGGGAGGACTCTCGTCAAAGCTAACATTTAGGGATTCTTCTACAACCATGGTCTCCTTATTTAGGATTCTATAGGCTTTGCTATTCCAAGAATAGCCAAGGAACACTCCCTCATAGGCTTTAGCGTCAAATTTGGTTAGATAGGATTTGGTGTTTAAAATGAAACACTTACATCCAAAAACTTTTAGGTGGGCTAGGGAAGGTTTTCTACCACGGTAAAGCTCATAGGGTGTCTTATTTAGGATACTTCTAACTAGGACACGGTTAAGCACATAGGTCGCGGTAGCAACGGCATCACACCAAAACTTTTGGGGAACTTGATGTTCGTTTAGCATGGTTCTACTCATTTCTTGTAAAGTTCTATTTTTCCTTTCAACAACCCCGTTAGATTGAGGTGTTCGAGGAGCCGAAAAATTATGAGTTATACCATGTTTATCACAAAAGGCACCAAATTGGACATCATTATCGAATTCTCGTCCATGGTCCGTGCGTATGGAAACAATCGTACAACCTTGTTGGTTTTGAATTCGTTTTCCCAAAATTTTAAACTTTTCAAAAGCCTCATTTTTATGTCTCAAAAATAAAGTCCATGTATAACGGGAATAGTCGTCCACAATAACCAAAGTGTAAAAATTTCCTCCAAAACTTTGAATCGCCATAGGGCCAAAAACATCCATATGTAAAAGTTCTAAAACTCTTTTAGTTGAAATCATATTTTTTGATTTATGAGAAACGTGATGTTGTTTGCCGACACGACAAACATCACAAAAATGATTATCAAACTTTAATTTTGGAAGGTCACTCACAAGCTCCTTATTTTTTAAACTTTGAATTAATCTAAGATTAGCGTGACCCAAACGTCTATGCCATAAAGTAGAATTATCATAAAGAGACGATAAACAAACATTTTTATTTACAAGAGTTTTACAAATGTATAAATTTCCTTTTACAAGACCCGTTAAAAGAACTTTGCCATTTTTTAAGATTTTACAAGAATCTTCTTCGAAGATAACGATTATACCATTTTTACAAAGTTGACGAACACTTAGCAAGTTAAATTTTAAATTATCAACATGATTAACATCAAGAAATTTAACATTATTGAAAGAAACTATACCTCTCCCAATAATCTTTCCTTTTGAGTTTCCTCCAAAAATTACCTGACCACCATCACATGACTCATATGATGAAAAGAGATTGCTGTTTCCGGTCATGTGACGAGTGCAACCACTATCGAGTATCCAATCCATATCAAGGTTTATCTACAAAAATAAGGATGTAACTTTTATGGTCCCCATTTCTCGTGGGTCATTGTAAATTAGTTTCAAGATGACAACCAACATGCATATATAACATATATATATATATATATAAAATCAAAACAGAATATAAATATATATGTATGATATTACGTTTATATGGAGCATATATATATAGATATATATAAGAAAAAAAAGTCAAACATAATATATATATATATATAGAAAAGAATTAAACAGAATATATATATATATATGTAGTACGAATGTATATATATAAATATAGATAATAATAAAGTAAAACATACATTTATTTATATAAATAAAACATGCAAATATAATGTAAATTAAAACCACATACGCATACCACCCGGATTATCATTACAAAACATTCATTTTGGAATCCATTTACTTACCATTTTAATTTTGCGATTGTATTTATCATATACATAAAATGAAGTATTTATATTCGCATTATTTTTCGGTCTAGAATATTTATCATTATACATGCGAGCATACGGTTTTCTCGGTATATATTTTACATTATTCATTTTAGGTACATACGGAGATTTTTGCACATATTGATTTCTTGTATTCACTTTAGGTGATTCATAATATCTTTTAATCGGCATACAAGAACATTTGTCGTTGCAAGTATCGGAACCAATACCTTTTCTACATTTTATACGGTTAGACATATTTAGCATGTTAAGAACTTTTTCATTACTACTTTGAAATGTTTTTGCTAATAGATTGTCCTTTTCATATGAATCGCATTTAGCTTTTAAACATGCATTTTCATTTTTAAGAATATCACATTTTGTACATATAATATCTTCATGTGTCTTTTTATTTAAACATGCAATTTTTTTATTTAGAATATCACAAGATTTACAAAAATCCTTTTCACCTAATTTAGTTTCTAATTTAGCAATTATATCCATATCATTTGCAGATTTTTGTTTACCGTCATTGATTTCCTTTTTACATGTAAATACGGTTTCTTTTAATTTAGAGATTTCATCTTGATACCTATTTGCAAGAGCGGCCATGTCATGGAATGATTCATATAATTCGTCAAGATTATTTCCATTTTCATTATCATAATCACTAGCGTAATCTGAGTAACAAGATTTTACCTCGTCGTCGCTTTCGGCCATAAGACAAATAGCTTGATATTCGTCTTCTTCTTCGCTTCCACTCCACGAGCCTCCAACGAAGGCTTTATCCTTTTTATTTTGAAATTTGTTCTTTTTAGGACACTCGTTGGCATAGTGGTCTTTATCACCACATGAGTAGCAATAACCTCTCTTTGGTTTGGCTTTTTCGTCGTCACTCGAGTCGTCATTTTTCTTCACTTTATCTTCTCTTTTATGGAAGTTGCGACTCCGGTTTTCACCGCCACGACGGTAGTTACCGTTTCTTTGAAATCTGCTTTTTTTAGAAAATTTATTGTTAGTAAAAAATTTAGAGAAGTTTCTTACCAACATAGCGACTTCGTCGAGTTTATCGGATTGATCTTTTGAAGTGCTAGCTTCCTCCTTTTTCTTCTTGTCATTCGGAGTTGAGACATTTAGAGCGATCGACTTCTTTTTGACTTGCTCCCGATCTTTGTTTCTTTTAAGTGCAATCTCATGCACTTTAAGATTACCGATTAAATCATCTAGCTTCATTAGGGAGAGGTCACGGGAGTCTTCCGAAGATGTAATCTTTTGCATCCACTCCGAAGGAAGTGCTCGAAGGATTTTCCTTACGTAGTCTTCGTTAGGATATGTGCGACCTAGTCCTTTCAAGGTAGTCATAATAAGGTTAAATCTTTTGAACATTGAGTCAATTGACTCATCTTGATTCATTTCAAACAGTTCATAATCGTGAACTAATATATTTACTTTACTAGATTTAACTTGCGTGTTTCCACGATGAGTGTCGTTTAAACTTTCCCAGATTTGATTAGCAGTTTTATATGTATACACTCTTTCAATTTCATCAGTAGTTAAAGCAGCATATAATATATTCTTAGCTTCAAAATTTAAACAGACATGAGATTCTTCAGCGGGAGTCCAATCTTTTAAAGGTTTATTAACAATAAGATCATCTTTTACAATAGTAGGTTTAAAATTCCCATTTTCTATAATATCCCAAATTCTTTGATTTTTGCCCCGAACGTGACATTCAAACAGTTCGGCCCAAATGCCAAACTTTTCAGTATCTATCATAGGAGGTTTTGAAAATACAATATTAGTTTGTTGAGCCATTTAAAAAAAAAATTAAGCAGAAAATTTTTGAAAGCCCTGCTCTGATACCAATTGTTAGACAACCTAAGGGGGGGGGGGGGGGGGGTAAGGTTGTATTTAAATCTTTTACTTTCAAAAAATTCTTTTTATAAACAAATACGGTATAAAATACAGTAAAAAATACAGCAGAGTATAAATGAATAAATATACAACAATTATATAAACAGATATAATTAAATGCATAGCGGAAATGAAAAGAGATAAGGGAAAGAGAATACTTGACACCGATATTTAAAGTGGTTCACCAATCACGTGGTTGGCTAGTCCACCTCGAGAAAACACTTCTCGGAGATCCAATAAGAACGTGTTCTTTACGGTAGAACACAAACCTTAGTACAAAAATAATCACGGATATCTCTACTTCAGTTGATGAGATTTCTATGGATCACTCACTCTATTCAAACACTTACAAGAGGTGTATAATTTTAATATGATAATCACTCTTGTATAATGTTTATCACTTGGATATTTTTAGAGAGTTTGATCACTTGAGTTGTGTTGCTGATTCAACTAATCGAGAGATTTTAATCTGCTATGAACTCAAGTTTTCTTACTCAAAAAATGTTTTATATAAATTTTAATAAGTGATTAAGTGAGAGAAGAAGCGGCAGAGTATTGATCAAATGCTGGGGTATTAATTGGTGTTGTAAATGACTCCAGGAGGCTCTCTATTTATAGCTGCAAAAACGACACTGTTCATCCCCATGCCAAAGAATACTGCAGGCGGCGAAGGAGAAGCTGGCCAAACCACAGATTTCTTCCTCAACTGCAGATTTGTCTTCTCCTCTGTAATGTCAACATAAAAGCTGCATGCACAAGACTTTTGTGTCATAACTCATAAATGCAAAGACATTCCCCATGCAAAGTAGCTTTTCTTCTTACATCAACCGGTTGCAGAGAAGGAAATAGGAATATGTATATATGATGAATAGTAAATATGAATAGTATATATATATATGGAATCGATGTGAAAGTCTCTATATATATATATAATAGAAAAGGCTTTTGAATATATATATATATATATATATTAAATATTAAATATTAATTATTTCAAAAAGAGTATTGGGATAGGTTTTAGAAATATCCAAGTGGTATATTATTTTAGGGTGTTTATCATTATAAAAAAATATATAAATAATGATGACGTAAAACACCAGTCTTGGACTCTTCAGATAAAATCTTCGTGTTACCCAATTGACTGAGATGTTGCTCTTTATTCTTTAGGAGCTACACACTTGAATAAAATATTAGATAACAAATAATGCGGTGTGTTTTGTAATCATCAAAATAAATATGGAGATGTGATTTTATATGTACCAAAAATATATCACAATATTAAAGCTGGGTACACTTGCACCAACAAACACTAGTGCCATCGCTATAGCAAACAATCCAGTGCTACACTCAAAGACAAAACACATAGAAATCAGATATCATTTTATCAGAGATCATGTGATGAATGGTGATATAGAACTTCATTTTATCCCAACTGATTATCAGTTAGCTGATTTATTTACCAAACCTCTTGATGAGACAAGATTCAACTTTCTCATCAGCGAGCTTGGAATGCTGAACTTTGAAGGGTAAAATCTTCAGCGGTTCACATTGATCAGCGATAGGATAAAATCAACTTGTATAACCTATTAAATCATCTTCTCTCTGAATAAACTTGGTTAGCTGATATGAAGGTATGTTTTCTCTCTCTGACAAACGCATGAAAATGCAAGATTTCAAAACAAAATACATCGCTGAATATCTCTTCCTTAAAAGCGATACTTTGAAAGTTCTTAAAACCTTCACTGATATTTCTATTCAGTGCTTCATGTTTTCAAAAGAGTCCCTGAGCTTTCAAAACCTCAGAGACATCCTAAAAGAACGTGAAAGGACAGTTGTGACGTCATTGCAACGGATAAACCTCGGCACGTTCTTCTTTCTGACACACGTTTGCACGTCTTGTTCAAACTTCCAATCAAATGCAAACACGTGTCCGTGTCATGATGAAAACCTTTTCCCGCTCAAGGTTTTCTCTCTCTAAAACTCCCTATATAAACAAACTCTTGGTTTATATTTATCTTTTACGCGATCAAATCTTCCTCCGCAAGAAAAGAATTACTGTTGCATTTGTGCTCTTAAACCTTCAAGAATTGTTCATCATCTTCTTCATCAAAACATCAAGGTTAATATGTTCTTATTAATTATCAAATGCGAATAACTTGTTTCTGATCTTATCATTGTTATTAAACAAGATCAAACAAAAGAACTTCTTAAAAATGAAATCATTTCTTTCATGGTTTTATGAATACAACTATTTCATGGTTGTTCTTCAAGTTTAAATGCTAAATCTTAAACTTGTTCTTCATTCGTTTCCAGAATCTATTTCGTAATAGAAAACTGGATAACAAGAAAATGGGTTTTACCTTTCGTTTCAAAAATCAAGAAAAACCCTAATCTTCATTAAGACATTTATGTCTGAATGAAATGGATAAAATTCGAACCATCTTAATGGAAAACTTTTCCACATTAAGATAATTCTTATTTGTTAACATCTTTGGTTGAACTGATAATACAGAGAAATGGCAACTTCCAAGATTCATACTATCGCTGAGAACATCTCTTCTGACACTGAGGAAGTGGAAATAATCAAGGCTCCTCAGGTTAAGTTCACTTTGGATCAGCTTGACTGGACCAAGATAAACAACCTCTCTGCGCTTCTCGAGTTTCCTCCTCGAAAGCAAGTCACACATCTGACAGATGCTGTGAATTTCCTGAAGAATAGCTGCATTTACACAGCCCTGACCATTTCACCTCCTGCAAGTCAGCTACTGCTATCCCAGTTCTGGTACTCTGCCAGACACTCTCAGCTACCCTCCGCCAAAGATCCATCCAAAACCATTGACTGCATACTCAGCGATACTGAGTATGGCACCATAAAGATAACCCCCGCAATAATTCGCAAAGCTCTAAACTTTCCCAGCGCTACCAAAGAAAAACCTTTCGTTCCATTCCCTGACCATAAGAAGCAAGCTGACAAAGACGCCATCATTGCTTTCCTCGACGCAATGGGCTACATCTGGGAAACTGGAAGGGACAAGAAGCCTGAGAAGAAGCTGACGCTGATAAATAAGTCAAAAATGCCCAACGAGATGAATTTCATCTTCGCCCATCTGATCAGCTGCATGACAGCGAAGACCGGCTCCTCTGATCAAGCCGCTCAACCTCAGCAAGCTATGGGATATGCTCTGCTGAAAGGTCTACACATTGACTGGGCATCTGTAATCTATGATGACTTAGTGCAACGCGTGGATTCTGCCGCTGACAGACCTGCATGGGTTCCCTACCCCCGATTCATCAGCGCCATCTTTCAATATGGCCTGAAGGAAAGCTACCCGCAAGAGGGTGACCTGAAACTCTCTCAGGTTGGCCCTAAGGTGCTCGACTTCAAACCTGTCGAAAATGAGGTAAGTCTTTCTACCCTTCTCACTCTTCTCAACCCCACTTCTTCGACTTCTGTGGCTCCTTCAGCGACAATACCCATCGCTGATTCCCCGACCACACAATCCTCTCCTTCTAAGAAAAGGAAACACTCTTCAACCCAACTTGGTCCAAAAGGATCAAGAAAACCAAGGAGCAGCCCCAGCAATCTCTTGCTGAAGACTCCTCAGCTCATTCTGCAGAGCTGAAGGAAAGTTCTGTGGTACGCTCTGCCACACCCATTCAAGCCATCCCTTCAATCTAGATTTCAGCGTCTCCAAACGCTGAGGCTAGAAACTTGGAACCTACCCAACCTCCTTCAGTCTCTCAAAAGACTGATGAAGTGATTCTCAGCGAATCCAACGCTGAACTCAGTACCCGAACCCCATTCTTATCCTTCGCTTCTCCCTCCACTCACTTGGACTCTCCTCCAAAGAACACTGGAGATGCCGTCATTCCAGAAGCCACCGCTGACGCTTCTCAAAAAATGACGAAGACAGGACCTGCAGAGATCACCATACCTCACCGTACTTTCGAAGAGGATATGGAACATTTTTCAGGAACCCGCAACTTTGACGAGTTCATCAATCCTCCTGCAGGTACAAATCAAACCATATACACTGTAACTAAACCTGAAACTTCTGAGCTTTCCTTTGTTCACAAGTACTTATATGTTACAAGTCCTAATTTGGGAGACATCAACGCTTCTCTGAAGTCCGTGGAAACCAAGTTGACAGATCTCACCACTACTCTTTCCAACAACTCTTCAGCTGTAACAAACGCTGGAGAGAATCTAACAAAGCTGACAACGGTGGTGGAGAAGAAAGCTTCCACAGACGACATCAAGCATGTTGACAAGACTCTCAGCGATTTCGCCAAAGTGCTCGCTGACATCTACACTGACTACACCTCACTCAAAAACTCAGTTTCCTCCATGTCCGGCGAAGTAACAACGCTGAAGACATCGGTTGGAGCACTAGAGGGTGATATGTCAGCTGTAAAGACCGACTTAGGCTCTGTGAAGACCGACGTTGGTTCAATGAAAACGATGATCCAGCAGCTACTCAACAAGGCAAACACTCCTGCTCCTGCACCTGCCCCTGCCCCTGCATTGGAAACTTTCACAGCGGCGGACCGCACTGAGCTTGAAAAGATCAATCCTGCTATAACTGTCCTAGAAGTCAGATTAGCAAAGATTGAAACCTGTGTAGGCATCTCTGGCCAAGAAGACAGAGAACCCTCCACAGCTGAAGAATCTGCACATTCCTCCCCCACTCATCATGAGAAAGAGGGGGAGAAGAGCGTTGAACATCTCGGAGAAAAGAGCGCTGAAGAAAAGAGCGCTGAAGACCTTTCCCATGATGAATCTATCATGGGAGAGAAGAATGAAGACACCAACGCTGAACCTCAGGGAGTTGAAAACCCTGAGGGAACCGAGAAGCTCGCCTCTGTATCTGAGGGGGAGCAACTCGAAGACGAAGCTAAAGAATCCGAAGCAGAAGATGATGAAGCCGTCGACATCCCTGATAATGAACCATCCTCCTCTCCAAGGAATGATGATGATGATGATGACGAAGATGACGATGATTTCTTTATCGTCAAACCTGCCCCAAGGATCAAAGCTCGTAAGGGAATCTCAATAAATGAACCTACAGGGGAGCGGACAAAGACAAAGCCCTCAGCCTCTGGAGCTGAGAAAGGAAAAGGCAAAAGCGTCGCTGAAGATGACAATCTGACGATCTTGCTTGAAAAGCCAATTTGTCAGGTACACTAAACATCTCTCACTCCATCCCTTCTCTATAAGTTCTACTACCCTAGCCTATACACCTGAACATATTTCTCTTTCTCTTTCTACCCAAGTTCTTCCACCCAAGTTCTTATTTGTAAGATCGCTGTGTTTCAGCTAGTCCTCTCCCCTGTTTGAGGATGTCGCTGAAGGTTCTACAACTGCGACCTCACCAATAAAGCCAGTTGCTGCTGAAGAAATAATCCCAGTCTTAGATTTGATCTCTGAGACTGATGAACCAGAAGAACAGCTACTCTCGCACAAACGCAGACCTTCCTTAGCTCTTCAAAAGCTAAGTGAAGAGGATCAGAAGAGAAGAGAGGAAATGATAAAGCGATTCTAGGATCAACGAATCATTCTGAAGCGTGATCAACTTCCTTCAGTTCCTCCAAAATTCAAAATTTCCAGAGCTGAATACGAGGAACACCTCAGAGCTGAACGCCTCATCACTGAAAGAAAGGAAGCTGAAGAGAAAGACAGAGAATACGCCATCAAGCTTACTCAACGATCAATCAAAGACCCCAAGCTGAAAAGAGTTCCCATTGATGTTCAACGTCAGCTCTGGGATGATGCTCAAGAAATCGTTAGAGAGAAGACAAAAGTCTCTGATACGACTTTGGAATGGGCTAAACAAATGCTGACCTATCGATCAAGACCATCCAAAATAATCAAAGCCAACATCAGAGGAAAAATGTACGCTGAAGTTCCTGTTGTTGAAGTGGATGTCTACAGAGATGACAAAACCAAACAAACCTTCTATGCTGCTACCTTAGAAAAGTTTGGTCTCTCTGAATGGTTAGAAACAAAATTAGCCATTCAGGGATCGCGCTCAAAGTTCAAAAGTCATGTCGAGATGATCTTAAACAAACAGATCGACCTGCTCTCATCCTGTGTAGATATTCCTCCTACTCTTCCTCAACCGAAGAAAGCCCCTGCTAAGAAGAAGAAAGTCTCTGATTCAGGTCCAATCATTCGAAATGAAACGGGTATTGGTTTCTCTCGTGCTGAAGTTCTTGGCCCTGATGCTGATCTTTCAATGCTTGACACCTCCCTACCACCTGGAGAAACTTTCATCCCTGGCACAGTGGTAAGTGATCCCTATGGTATATTCTTCTTAGACTACGATGGAAATCCTCACTTTCAACGTGTCTCTGAGCTCCACATCGCTCCCATCGAACAACTCAGAGATCTCGTACACTGGTGTGAAGTCAGACGCGACATCAAAGCTAGACACCTGAAGCCCTTGATTTTTGAAGCAGCTCTGAAGTTAAAGAATCAAGGAGTAAATGTCCCTGACTGGATGATCCCAACTGAAAAGACCCTTGATGAACTTCTCATTAAGGAAGAACCCTTTGAAAACTGATATGATCGCCTTTTTCTCTATTGTATCAGTTATCCTTCTGTACTTGTAATTTATTTCGCTTGTACTTGTAATCTTTCTATTCTTCATTGTAACCTGATTCAATATTTTAAAGAAAGATTTCAGCGAATGTACTTTACTCCATCAGTACTGAAAAGATCCCAGAAAACAGTAAAAGGGACAAATATTTTATGAGTTCTTTTTATCCTTATGTTTTCATTAAATAGCAATTTTCTTTGTTGATATGTCATAATCAAATAGGGGGAGATTGTTGATCCAAACCCTCAGTGAATTGATAATGACCCTCTCTTATATACTTAGTGAAAATTGTAAGTAAACAATATGTATCAGAGTTTCACTATCGCTGATAAGTACTAAGATCTTCCAGTACCGCTGATAGGAACTCTCGCTCTTTAAATTAAACATTCAGCGACACTGATAACTCTATTTTTAGAGTTATTATTTCCATTTATTTTCCACTTTATTTTGTCAATTTTAGCCATTTCACTTCTAAAAACCCCCATTCTTGGTATGATTTACGAAAACGAGCAAAAGGAGTGAACCATGGTCTTTAATAAATTATTTGGGGAAGTTTTGGGTGTTTTCTCGATTTTTCATCCGCAGTGACGTATACAGTGCCCACTCCGGTTCCCCACTCTTCGAGCTGATAAAAAAGAAATCAAAAAGAAACTTTTAGTTGGGATCTAATTTTCTGGAGGAGGAAGGTTCAATGACAGAGAAGCTGAGATTTGGCTGTTACAAGTGTTCCTCAAGGCTTCACATCATGATTGTACCTTTGTACTTGCAAAAGTTGACTTGGAGAAGGAACCATTGGATAAAAGATTTGCACAAGGAGCTGAATTCTGCCAAAACTCAGCAGTCTTTACCCATTGGAAAACCCTTTTTGTGTAAAGACCAACACCTCCTTCTTAGTATAAAAAGGAGTGTTGGGTCTCATTTATTACAATCAATCCATCCATCTTGCAATTTATCTAGCATTTCCTTAAGTTGTAAGCTTTCATTTACTGCAGTAACTTAGCATTTAATTTCAGTAATTTATTTTCTGTTGTAGTTCGAAATACACAGTGCAGGGACGACTTCTCGTTCCCCACTGTGAGCAGTTAATGCAAATCACTTTCAGTTTTATTATGTGCAATTCTTCATCTTTTGTTTTCTTTACTTCGGAAATGTTAGGCTAAACATCCTTTGGGATGTAGGAAGGAGAAGTACCTGGATTTTATCAAAAATGCTTGAGTAATCTTTATACTTAGAATATTTGTTGTTTTGGTCTTTCATTCTCGATATTTACCCAAGGATGCGAACAAGCTGATCACTTGCAAGGATCTAAAGTCTAGTTCTTAACTTAGAAATAAGTAGAGCGCAGTGACACGAGCTTGAATGATGCTAGGGGATTCGAAAGAATTCTTTTGACACTTACGAAAGTGAGGTCGGCACAGTGAGCTAATCTCTGCTCACTGGAGTAGTAGGCAAGCTAATTTGTGTATTAAAAACACTTAGAGTATTTGTCTCTACACATTCCATCGAGGCCTGAAAAGGTCCATTTAGAGATTACCATTGACAAAACAACAAGTACTAAGAGTATGGGATTTTTATCTAACGGTGTGAGTATTTTGTAACCGGGCTTTTCTAGCGAAAATGTCCACCACGAATACGAGGATCACTCTAAGGACCGAGTATTTGAGATAAAATTTAGGGAAAATCCAACCTACATTCCTCCTTTTTAGCATTTAGTAAATCGTTTCAAGTAGCTATTTTACCAAACCAAACCAAAGTATTATTTTCCTCTCTAGTTGAAACTTGTAAAAGGAGCTCATGAGAACCGTATTGTCTTGATTGTCCAGTCTCTGTAGATTCGATTCTGGTATTTTACCAACTATTACTTGCTGTGACGATCATAGTGGACAGTGTACACTTGCACTTCCCACTGTGGACAGTTTGCAACCCACTGCGATTAAATCACACATTTCGCACGTACCAAGTTTTTGGCGCCGTTGCCGGGGACTGGCGTGATTTTAAATCTCAAGACATTAGTTTTTGTTCGAGCCCGAGTAACTAGTTTTTCTAAGCTGTTCGTATTGTATGCCACGGCGACAACTCGAACATTTGGTTCCAATAGATCTCGAAATAGAAAAAACGTTGCGAAAAACACGAAGAAGCAAGAAAACAAATCGACAACCTCCTGTGATCCCCACTGTGAACATGGCTGCAGTACCGCCACCTATAGTGGAGACCACAATCACGATTGCCGATAACAAAGATCGAAAAATACGGGACTATGCTACTTCCGGAGTTGGTGATTTAAGCTCCGGAATTTTGAGACCCAATATTGTTGCAACGCATTTTGAACTCAAACCGGTGATGTTTCAAATGATCCAAGCCATGGGTCAATTTGGAGGATCGCCATCTGAGGATCCGCACTCGCACTTAAAATCTTTTTTAGAAATGACCGATTCCTTTCAATTGCAAGGTGTTAGTGATGAGGCATTAAGACTAAGGCTTTTCCCTTTTTCATTAAGGGACAAAGCAAAATCTTGGCTGAACGCACATGCACCTCACTCGATAACCACTTGGCAAGAACTTGCCGATAGATTTTTGCAAAAATACTTTCCTCCAACAAGGAATGTTAGATTTCGAAATGATATAATTTTATTTAGGCAAGAGGAAGATGAGGCTGTTTCGGATGCATGGGAACGATTTAAAGATTTACTTCGAAAGTGCCCACATCATGGCATCCCACATTGCATCCAATTGGAGACCTTTTACAATGGTCTTTCCAATGCAGCCAAAATCATCTTAGATGCAACAGCCGGTGGAACATTTACGAGTATGATTTACAACGAAGGATATCAAATCTTAGAAAAAGTGTCCAACAACAATACCGAATGGTCAAATCCGAGAGCACCCATGTCTAAGACCAACACCATAGATTCCGAAGCACTCAAAACCATGAATGCACAATTAGTGGCCTTGACAAAAATCGTTTTAAATCAAAATCGAGGCCAAGTCAATTCCGCAACCCATCTCGCTGATAACTGCTCCCTTTGTGGAGAGGAGCATGTTTTCGACTATTGTCCAGCAAACCCCGAATCTGTTAATGTCATAGGGACCAACCAAAGGAACAACCCTTATTCGCAGACTTATAATCCAGGTTGGAGAAATCATCCGAATTTCTCTTGGTCCGGTAATCAAGGACTCCAACCCCAAGGACCGAGTCACATCCAGCAAAGACCATACAATCCCCCGGGATTTCAGCAACATCACAGTGGGCAATCCCCACATCACAGTGGGCAGTCCCCACAACCATACCAACCACGATCCAACCAACCAGCTGAGGCTCAACAATCGATCGAGTCGATTCTCAAAGGTTTTATGAATCAAACCCAAGCAGCCATTAGGAATATAGAGACCCAAGTAGGACAGCTAGCCGTTGAAGTTAAGAATAGACCACCAGGAACGTTACCGAGTGATACCGAGCAAGCTAGAGTGATAGGAAAAGGACCAGAACATGTCAAGTCCATAACTTTAAGGAGTGGAAAGGATCTGAAAAATATCATTTTTGAATCTGATGATTCGCCTCAAAAACCCACTGTGAGCACCACAGTGGGCACTCCTCAAGTCACTGTGATCCCCACAGTGGGGACCGACATCCCTGACCTTCCCACTTTTGGACCTGTCCCAAAGACTACTGTTCCAAAGCCAATACCACAGCAAACTCAGATTGACCCACGAAACATTCCATTTCCTCAAAGAATGAAGCCTAAAAATGTCGATGTTCAGTTTAAAAAATTCTTAGACATTTTTAAGCAACTTCACATTAACATACCCTTGGTAGAAGCTCTCGAGCAGATGCCAAGCTATGTTAAATTCTTAAAAGATATTTTGAACAAAAAGAGGAAGTTGGGTGAATTTGAAACTGTGGCTTTGACCGAAGAATGTAGTGCCCTCCTAACAAGCAAGATTCCACCTAAGTTGAAAGACCCGGGTAGTTTCACCATTCCATGCATTATAGGAGGACAAGAAGTAGGCCAAGCACTCTGTGATTTAGGAGCTAGTGTCAACTTGATGCCTTTGTCCATTTTTAACAAGTTAGGGATTGGAGAGGCTAGACCCACAACCGTGACATTACAACTAGCCGACCGATCCATTGCCTACCCCAAGGGAAAAATAGAAGACGTTTTGGTCCAAGTGGATAAATTTATCTTCCCCGCCGATTTTCTTGTTTTAGATTATGAGGCCGATAAAGAAATCCCAATCATCTTAGGACGTCCGTTTCTTGCAACCGGACGTACTTTGATCGATGTGCACAAAGGAGAACTCACGATGCGAGTTAATGACCAAGAGGTAACTTTTAATGTTTTCAAATCTCTCAAATATATAGACACCGAAGATTGTTTTGCCTTAAGTTCGATTTATGAAACCCACAATTTTGGCAATTTGCCCACAGTGGGGAGTACAGTTCCCACAGTGGGGATTGACAGTGAGCACTCTGAATCAGAGAGTAATGACACTTTTAAGGATGAGTGTAATAAAATGGTTGCAGCTTTTGAACCTCTGGACTTCAAAGATAGAGATGTTCAATCCCCTTCAATAGAACAACCTCCCGAGTTAGAGCTTAAACCATTGCCTTCCCATTTAAAGTATGCTTATCTCGCTAAGGATAATAAACTTCCCGTCATTATCTCTTCCAAACTTAGTGAGAAACAAGAACAACTTCTGATTGATTTGTTGATAAAGCATAAGGGAGCAATTGGTTGGACCATAGCGGACATTCGAGGGATTAGCCCCTCTTTATGTCAACATAAGATTAACTTGGAGAGTGACCACCCGGGGAAAGTCCAACCCCAAAGAAGGTTGAACCCCATCATGAAGGAGGTAGTTAAGAAAGAAGTCTTGAAATGGTTAGATGCCGGTATTATCTATCCCATTGCCAGTAGTAGTTGGGTGAGCCCCGTTCAATGTGTCCCTAAAAAGGGAGGAACAACAGTGGTCAGAAATGAAAAGAACGAACTCATTCCAACTAGGACTGTTACGGGATGGAGAATATGCATGGACTATAGGCAACTGAATCTAGCAACAAAGAAAGACCATTTCCCGTTACCTTTTATTGATCAAATGCTTGATAGATTAGCGGGAAAGGAATTTTATTGTTTTCTAGATGGATACTCCGGATATAACCAAATCCACATCGCACCCGAAGACCAAGAAAAGACCACCTTTACTTGTCCATATGGTACTTTTGCATTCCGGAGAATGCCTTTTGGTTTATGTAATGCTCCCGCTACTTTTCAACGCTGTATGATGGCCATTTTTACTGATATGATAGAAGATACCATAGAAGTTTTTATGGACGATTTTTCTGTGATCGGCACATCATTTGATAACTGTTTGAGGAATCTAGAAAAAAGTTTGGTGAGATGTGAAACCCACGACCTTATTCTAAATTGGGAAAAATGTCATTTCATGGTCGAAGAGGGCATCGTTTTAGGTCATCTTGTGTCGAAAAAGGGTTTGGAAGTTGATGAAGCAAAACTAGAAGTAATCTCCCAACTTCCCGAGCCCACAACGGTAAAAGGCATTCGCAGTTTTTTTAGGTCACGCAGGTTTCTATAGGAGGTTCATAAAAGATTTTTCCAAAATAACTAAACCCCTATGTAACCTGCTGCAACATGAAAGAGAGTTTGTTTTTACCAAAGAATGTAGAAACGCATTTGAAATAATCAAAAATGCCTTAGTTACTGCACCCATAGTGACCACTCCTGACTGGTCACTCCCATTTGAAGTCATGTGTGACGCCAGCGATTGGGCTATAGGTGCAGTACTAGGCCAACGAAAAGATAAGATTTTTCATCCAATATACTATGCAAGCAAGACTTTGATCGAGGCTCAAATCAACTACACTGTAACCGAAAAAGAACTACTTGCAGTAGTTTTTGCTTTTGATCGTTTCAGGTCTTACTTAATTGGAGCAAAGGTCATAGTACACACCGATCACGCAGCCATCAAATATTTGATCAACAAGGCTGACTCTAAACCGAGGTTGATCAGATGGGTGCTGTTGCTGCAGGAATTTGACCTCCAGATCGTCGACAGAAAAGGAACAAGCAATCAGGTTGCTGATCATCTGTCCAGGCTCGAGAAGACAGTGGGCACTGTTGACCCCACTCCTGACCCCACTCCGGTAAAAGAAACTTTTCCCGATGAACAATTATTATCTGCGCAACATCATAATGAAACTCCTTGGTATGCTGATATTGCAAACTTTTTAGCAAGTGGACTTAAGCCCCACGGGATGAGTGGACAACCATTCAAGAAATTTTTACACGACACACGACAATACGTTTGGGACGATCCCTTCTTGTACAAGATAGGGGCGGACCAAATATTAAGGCGTTGTGTCCATGGGAGTGAACAACATCAAATACTCCATGGTTGTCACACATCCCACTACGGTGGCCACTTCGGTGGAAACCGTACCGCAGCAAAAATTTTGCAAAGTGGATTCTTTTGGCCCACTGTTTTTAAAGACTCATTTGAATTCGTGAAAAATTGTGAGCAATGTCAACGTACGGGGAATATATCGCAAAGAAATGAAATGCCTCTTAACAACATTCTAGAGGTCGAACTTTTTGATGTATGGGGGATAGATTTTATGGGACCTTTTCCAAATTCCAACAATAACTTTTACATCTTGGTTGCGGTAGATTATGTTTCAAAATGGGTAGAAGCCATTGCTTGTCACTCCAATGATGCTAACACTGTGGTGAAGTTCTTACACAAAAATATATTCACTCGCTTCGGAACACCACGAGCATTAATTAGTGACGAAGGCACCCATTTTGTAAACAAAGTCATGGCCTCGGTTCTTGCTAAATATGATATTCATCATAGAGTGGCCACCGCATACCACCCACAAACCAATGGGTTGGCCGAGCTTTCAAATCGTGAGATCAAGGGAATTTTGGAAAAAGTTGTTAAGCCACACCGTAAAGATTGGTCAATCAAACTCGATGATGCTCTTTGGGCCTATCGAACAGCCTATAAAACTCCTCTGGGAATGTCTCCATTCAAATTAGTTTTTGGCAAAGCTTGCCATTTACCGATTGAATTAGAGCACAAGGCGTTCTGGGCCCTTAAAGAGCTTAACATGAGTGAGGATGCCGCGGGAATCAAAAGGAGTCTGCAATTACATGAGCTAGAGGAGTTGCGATATCACTCCTATGAGAATGCAAAGTTGTACAAGGAAAAGACCAAGATGTGGCACGATCGTCGAATCAACCATAGGGAGTTCATGGAAGGACAACAGGTACTATTGTTCAATTCCCGTCTCAAACTCTTTCCAGGTAAACTTAAATCAAGATGGACGGGACCATACACCATTGTCAAGGTGAGTCCTTTCGGAACAGTGGAGTTGAAATCCCCACAATCGGGTCAAACCTTTAAAGTCAATGGGCAAAGGGTAAAGCATTTTTTGCATGAAAGTGCCCACATCCCTGCCCACTCTCCGCCTCGCTATGGTTAGAGAAATTCACAACCGTTTGTAAATATTTTATTTCACTTATTTGTTGTCTTTTTATTATTTTTGGTCTTTTTAATTCTGCATGGTAGTTTGTTTTAATGTGTGTAGAAGAACGTGCCACCTTTTGAAGAAAAATCAAGGAAAGTACTTTGCAGTGGGGAAGGCTCAGGTCACTGCGCTCCCCACTCCCCACCTGACGAATGAAAGGACTATTTTTGGGGCCCAATGCTGACAAGCTTTCACCTTTTGCTGCCATCAAGTCTACTTTTAGGCCATGGTGTCATAGTTCATCATTTCCCAAGCAAAGCTATCATTGTCAATCCTCTCCCTCTCTCCTAAAATCGGCTGTTTCCCCCCATTTTTGAAAAGAAAACATTTCCAAAAACCACCTTAACCTCCTTTGCTTCCAAAATTTACCCAACAAACTTTCTCTTCTTCATTTCTCTCTCTACGAAAAACCCACCAGCAAAACCCTTCCAAAACCCTAAAAATGGCAAGAACCAAGAGAATGAACACCAACCCCGATGCACTAACACGTGCGGCCGTCCGCCGCAGGACCGCCGAGGAACAACCACCGGAAGCCGTCACCAATGACCTGAACGAACCGCCACCGGTCTCCGGCGAAAACCCGATCATCTCCGGTGCGGCCGACGAGGGTTCTTCAAAGCACGAAAGCCCAAAAGCTACTTCATCATCGCAAGTCTCAGACAACAGTATCACCCATTTCGAGACCGAGACACTTCTAGCCGAAGAAGAAGAGAGACGGTTAGCAGAGGAGTTCAAACAGAAAATGGAAGCCATTAGAAAAAGAAAGGAAGAGGTCGAGAGGAGGCGTCGAGAGGAAGAAGAAAGAATCAGAAAGGAAGAAGAGGAAAGAATCAAACGAGAGGAGGAAGAAAGATTAAAAAGAGAGGAGGAAGAGAGATTGAGGAGGGAAGAAGCCGCAAGATTGGCTAGAGAGGAGGAGGAGCGATTGAAAGAGGAAGAACGAAAGAAGGATGAAGAAGCAAGGATATTCGAGCAGAAAAAGAAACAAGCAGAGGAGGAGTGTTTGGCTCGTGAGGAAGAAGAAAGACAGAAGAAGATTAAGGAGCAGACTCAGACATTAGACATTCCCCAGAACAAAAATGCTGATAGTGTGGAGGATGTCCACACCACTGCCCACAGTGAAGAAACCCCAACCAGAGCACTCCAGAGGAACAGGGGAATGGTTACACGATCTGGTGCATCCAAGAAGGCATCGTCTGCAAAACCGAAAAGAAAAGCGTCGAGGAAAGGTAAGGGTATCGAACCCTCTTTAAGTTCTTCTTCTAGTGATACTAATACGGGAAGTGAACAAAACCTTTCTGAAAATCCACATCTGTCCACTGTGGGGACTGCTCATGCCCCCAGTGGGATACCGAGGCAATTCACTTCCCCAGCTGCTAGAACCCACTTTGAGTGTATTTGCACTCGGAAGTTGAATTTAGAGAGGGGTTTCGACCCCGACTTTGTAGAAGCAAATCCCTTTGTCAAAGATAAACTTGTAGCGCAAGATTGGGCAACCATTGCCACTGCCAATCGCCGCGCTAATGCATCATTAGTCCGAGAATTTTATGCTGAGGCCTCCCAAGCCAAAGAATCATTTGTTAAGATCAGAGGAAAGGTTGTGGACTTTACTCCAGGCAATATAAACCGAGTGTTAGGTAGAGGAGCTCCGGAACCTTGTGCTTTCGGACAGTTCCTGGCAAAGATGACTCCGGCTGATGAGGAATTGATTTTAAAAGAAATAGCAGTTGAGGGAAGGCCATGGAATCAGGATGGCCAAATAAGGTGTCTATATGCTGGCAGCCTCACCACTGAGGCTGCTGTGTGGTTCCAATTCCTAAGGGCCTCGGTGGCCCCAACATCGCACGACACGACTCTCTCCATGCATAAGTGTGCCATGCTTTACTGCGTTCTCACTAAAAAGAAGATCAATCTGGGAATCATAATGCATGGTGCCATCCATCAGGCCAGAACACGAACCAAGGTAATCCTACCCCTTCCTTGCCTTATTACACTATTGCTAATAGATGCCGGAGTGCCCACAGCTGAAGAAGACCAGTGGATCATTTCCACGAAAAACATCAGTATTCAGACAATTAAGAAAATGAGAAGAGAGATAGGAGGCCCGTCTGTTGAGCCTGCCCAGGTACAGCCCAATGTGCGAATAGCCGACGAGCACATAGTGGGCACTGAAGTGCCCACTGTGGGGAAGAAGGGTACCCCACTCCATTCAACCGAGGCCGGATCATCAAGCAACCAAATGGGAGAGATTTTGGCAGCTTTAAAGAAGCTCACATACAGGATCGAGTTGCTGGAAAGTGAGCAGCGATATCAGAACCGGGCCACGCAGAAATTTTGGATGTATACAAGAGAACGAGATGAGGTGACGGGCCTGATGATGAAAGAGGCCAACCCAATGCTAGCTGCTCAGCTCCCAGATTTTCCTGAGGATATTTGCCCAACCAATGCCAGTGATGACGAGTTTGAAGAGGATGACGCCGCCAGTTCACCAGAAGCCACCCAAACCCCGTGAATGGTTTGTTTTAAAACAATGGTTTCGCTCTTTTGCTCACCAAAAACAATTTTATTTTGTTTGGTTGATCTTTTTGTGCCTATGGCTAGGCATTGACACTATTTGCTGTTTTAACTTTTTAAATATCGATGCATGAAAATCCTACCGGTAGGTAGGTACTTTTGGGTACTAACGTATTGATTGTTTGAATGCTTGTTTGACCTCGTTTCCATTTCAAGGTACAACTTTCGGCTTCCAACTTAAAAAGGTCCCTTTTGTAAGTACGAATCTCAACTTGTCCCGTGAAATGATTTAGGCCATTTTTCGCATCTAAACACGACCCTTTTTGTACCCCAAACCACCACCCTTGTTCGCTATTTCTATGTCACAGTGGGGACACTGTGAGATCTTAAGTTTGAGGTAGGGAGTTCCAGAGTGACTTCCAGTTTCCTCACAGTGGGGACACTGTGAAGTCCAAGTTTGAGGTGGGTAAGCCGTACCCCCCTCCCAAAAAAAAAAAAAAAAAAGAGAAAACACAAAAATACAAAAACAGAAGAAAATCGGAGTAGCACTAACAAAATTGATGGTGTGCCTTTTCTGGACCATCAAAGTGCTCACTCCCAGAAAAAGATGGTGTGCCTATTCTGGACCATCAGAATACCCACCCTCACAAAAAAAAAATAGCCATACTCATTATACCCAAATAAAGCCTGAAAGTGTACGTTCTTATCATAGCAAAATACTAAACACCCACTTCTTGAAATAAAAATCTCAAAGCGAGATCTTCGGTCCATGTTTGGAAATTTTTGCCAAAACCCTTGGGAAAAGATTCAAAGCCATAAACCCTTCAAACCCAAGAAAGCCCTATTGATCAAAAGGTAAACAAGGGAAAGGTTTCGTCAAACACAAAAGTGAAATTTTCAAGTTTGGAACCGAAGGAAGTATCGAAGGAAGGAGATCAACGCCCATTCAAGTCAAGAAATATGTAAGTCCCTCAAAGACCTTTTATGCATTGTGTTTCATTTTATTTCTTTCTTTTTATTACTTGGGGACAAGTAATGATTTAAGTTTGAGGTTGTGATAACTCTATTTTTAGAGTTATTATTTCCATTTATTTTCCACTTTATTTTGTCAATTTTAGCCATTTCACTTCTAAAAACCCCCATTCTTGGTATGATTTACGAAAACGAGCAAAAGGAGTGAACCATGGTCTTTAATAAATTATTTGGGGAAGTTTTGGGTGTTTTCTCGATTTTTCATCCGCAGTGACGTATACAGTGCCCACTCCGGTTCCCCACTCTTCGAGCTGATAAAAAAGAAATCAAAAAGAAACTTTTAGTTGGGATCTAATTTTCTGGAGGAGGAAGGTTCAATGACAGAGAAGCTGAGATTTGGCTGTTACAAGTGTTCCTCAAGGCTTCACATCATGATTGTACCTTTGTACTTGCAAAAGTTGACTTGGAGAAGGAACCATTGGATAAAAGATTTGCACAAGGAGCTGAATTCTGCCAAAACTCAACAGTCTTTACCCATTGGAAAACCCTTTTTGTGTAAAGACCAACACCTCCTTCTTAGTATAAAAAGGAGTGTTGGGTCTCATTTATTACAATCAATCCATCCATCTTGCAATTTATCTAGCATTTCCTTAAGTTGTAAGCTTTCATTTACTGCAGTAACTTAGCATTTAATTTCAGTAATTTATTTTCTGTTGTAGTTCGAAATACACAGTGCAGGGACGACTTCTCGTTCCCCACTGTGAGCAGTTAATGCAAATCACTTTCAGTTTTATTATGTGCAATTCTTCATCTTTTGTTTTCTTTACTTCGGAAATGTTAGGCTAAACATCCTTTGGGATGTAGGAAGGAGAAGTACCTGGATTTTATCAAAAATGCTTGAGTAATCTTTATACTTAGAATATTTGTTGTTTTGGTCTTTCATTCTCGATATTTACCCAAGGATGCGAACAAGCTGATCACTTGCAAGGATCTAAAGTCTAGTTCTTAACTTAGAAATAAGTAGAGCGCAGTGACACGAGCTTGAATGATGCTAGGGGATTCGAAAGAATTCTTTTGACACTTACGAAAGTGAGGTCGGCACAGTGAGCTAATCTCTGCCCACTGGAGTAGTAGGCAAGCTAATTTGTGTATTAAAAACACTTAGAGTATTTGTCTCTACACATTCCATCGAGGCCTGAAAAGGTCCATTTAGAGATTACCATTGACAAAACAACAAGTACTAAGAGTATGGGATTTTTATCTAACGGTGTGAGTATTTTGTAACCGGGCTTTTCTAGCGAAAATGTCCACTGTAAGTCCAGGTTACACTCTTACAATCAAATATGAACAATTAAGATCGTATTAATAGCAACTGGTCATATGATCTATTAACAATCTGTGAATTACAAGATATTACAATGAATTTCTCTCTCAATAGATCTAACAATTTATGCGTAAAGAGTTATCCAAAAGATTAGCCAAAGATTTTCTCCGAAGATTCAATTAGCTACAGTTGCTAACTCCTATATATACTGTAGAGAATAGCTAAAGCTACAGTACATATAAGAAACAAACTAATAGAACAATTACACGTGTCCTGAATGTAACAGAATATCCAAGTCATAAGTTCTGAACATGTTGTTCAGAACTTCTGAACATACTTCTGAATAAGCGCTTCAGAACATTTGTCTTCATAGTCAGAAGTTCTGAGTCTCCTACTCAGAACTCTGAACCTTCTAGTCAGAATCCAACACTTAGAATCTTTTTGAGATTTCTCACTCAGAACTTCTGAGTCTTCTACTCAGAACTTCTGAGTCTTCTGAGTCTTCTTTAGTCTTCTTACTCAGAACTCAACACTTGTGTTTTTGACAAAACTCTAGACCTAACAATCTCCCCCTTTTTGTCAAACACACTTGTACTTTTCATCATCAAATTCTTAGAGCAGGAACAATCTTCAGAAGGAGCTCTTCTGAATGCTTTGACAACTTTTGCTCAGAATTCTGAATAATCTGAGTTAATAACTTCTGGTCAGTCTTTAATCAGCAGCAGCAATGATTTCCAAAATGATTTCTGTTACATATTTGCTTTTTCTTTGCTCCCCCTTGAAATGA
The DNA here is from genome assembly GCA_033807775.1 of Saussurea involucrata. Taxonomy (NCBI): domain Eukaryota; kingdom Viridiplantae; phylum Streptophyta; class Magnoliopsida; order Asterales; family Asteraceae; genus Saussurea; species Saussurea involucrata. The sequence continues at coordinate 108,661,936 of CM066312.1, read as the reverse complement.
CAAATCTTATCTTTAGCTTTTCTCCCCCTAAAGTTTTGGAAAGCAAAATCATCTTCAAAAAAATCTTTAGCTTTTCTCCCCCTTGTTTTTCAAAACTTTAGCGATGCTTTTTCTTCGAATGAAGTCTATGCTTTTTCTCCTCCTTAATGCATAACCTTGCTCCCCCTCAAAATAAGAATTATGGAGCAATTTGTTTTCTCCCCCTGAAAATATGCATATATTTCATTAAAATTATTCATTTCAAATATATTTATACAAGGAAAATAAGATTCACTGAATTACACTTGATAACTACTAACATTTGATCATTTGAAAATTTTACAAAAGAAATCCAACTTAATGAATTTTATCAGATTTTTCAATCAAATAAAATCAAATGCATGTGTTTGGATTCAAATACAAGTCATCATTGCATATCAAGTTAAAGATGTTCAGTTTCAATCCCTTTATTAAATCTATTTGGTGTGCTTAGCATGCGAAATATGATTAGCTTCAAGCATATGCAATTCTAAAACATATAAGAGTACTTTGCTCTACTCACACTATTTGTCCAAAATCAGGATTTTCACAAATTTACAGGTTTATTGCGACTTTGAATTTTCCCAAAGTTTCAAGAGATATGTGCTCATTGGCATCTTTTAATTTTGTGCACATTGGCATCTTTTAATTTTGTGCACATTGGCATCTTTTAATCAAAAAGTTTAGTAAGAATAAGATACATCGTTAAACATGACTTTCTATCTGGTTCTATAGCAGGATTTGGGTCAGCATATCCCAGACCAGTTAGTCTTAGGTGCTAGGTGACAAGCACCCCTTGGAACTTAATTTCCCAAACCAGAAAGGCCACATCGATATATCTTAAACCCATTTGTACCAGTAGAACATGGCTTTCTATCTGGTTCTATTGCAGGATTTGGGTCAGCCGATCCCAGACCAGTTGGTCTTAGGGACTAGGTGACTAGCACCCCTTAGGACTTACTCTCCCAAACCAGAAAGGCCACAGGTACAAACTTTCAAACTAAATGATTTTATATATATTTATATTTCATCTCAATCACTTGGTACTAAAACGTAGTACTTCCCCCATATTTTCGTTTCCATCCATCATTCTGACATTTAGGCTTTTTGAGCATTATATTCTATATAAGTATAGATTTCATAACATTGAGCATTCGGCATAATTTCATTCATGTTTTTCTTACCTTTCGATTTAATTCAAAAGTGAAAGTTGAAACAAATATAGCTCAGATAATACAAAATACTTGTAAAATCACTCTTTGACACACATTTATTCATTGAATGAAAATTAAAAAAAATTCATATCATTGAATTAAATTTGTTAAGATTCAAACATTCAAAGCAATAGAAATAAACGTAATGCAATGTTACCTTTCACCACTTGTTCCTTGAAACATAAAAATATGACAGTTAAGGATATCACCTGAGAAATATGAGTTCTAAACTGATTTGTTTAGAAGTCTTTGTCTCTGAAGTACGGGTCCTGAACTGAATTATTCAGAAGCCATTGTCATTTAAGTACGGGTTTTGAACTGATATGTTCAAAAGCCTAAAACGTTGAAGCACGGGTTTTGAACTTCATCTTGAAACAATCAGATCAAATTTTGAGACAATATTCCCTCTCAAATCAAGATAATCCTGCAAAATCAAGAGATTTTGGTAATCATCTTCGATGATTCCTCATTAGATATCAAAAATCCAAATTCTGAGTAGTTGAGTCAGAATTCTGAGTAGAAAAGTCAGAATTCTGAGTAACTTGTTCAAAATTCTAAGTATCAGAGTCAGAATTCTGATTAGTTGAGTCAGAATTCTGAGTAGTATAGTCAGAAGTCTGAGTAACTTGTTCAAAATTCTAAGTATCAGAGTCAGAATTCTGATTAGTTGAGTCAGAATTCTGAGTAGTAGAGTCAGAACATCTGAGTAGTAGAGTCAGAACTTCTGAGTAACAGAGTCAGAATTCTGATAAAACTATCCAGAGAAAATGCCTTAGAAAAATGTTTGGATTTTGTGATTTTTGAACATTCTGAACTTCAAATCACCATAACTTGCTCAAAAATCAGAATTTTTCAACCAAAATTTGCAGGGTTGCTTAAAATGTGATTCTGAACACATTCTCTGGAAATGTTTTCTACGAAAAACACTCACATCTATGAGTTCGATAACCTCATAGCAAACAGAAATTTTTCAAAAAAAACTTCAAAATCAACAAATTGATCTATATGAATCAGAAATCCATAATTACATTCAGACCGAGTTTTGGACTGAATTATCCAAAAGTCAAGATTCTCAATTTAAGCACAGCATCGGTTTTAAGTCATGTGTCAGTATTATCATTCAGCTCTACACATGAATAACCTGCAAAACAGATTAAGTTGACTTTGGTACCCATATGAACTTGGGTCCAGGTCTGTTAGGTGCAGTGGCATATGCAGATATTCTATAAGAACCATACCAGTGCTGAATAAAATTTTTGTTCACAAAATCATTAGTCCCACAATATGAACAACAAAGTTTCTTTTGTGCAACTCTGACTAATTGATTTACAGAATAAATCACATCAGGTTTAACAAAAGATTTTCTTTGAAATGTATTGTTCTTCTTAACATTTGAATTAGGAACTTTTGATTTTGGCACTTCTTTCTTGGAAGTTGTTCCTTTAACTCTCCATTCCATTTTTATCTTTTTAAAAGAACAATTATAAGATTTATCAATAGCAGAATCATAAAACAGATTAGAAGAACGAATCTGATCTTTTGAACTATGATTTGATTTGTCAACAACTTTTGTTTCAAATTCTTTAAACTTTTTAACATACAGATCAAACCTTGACTGCAAATCAGATTTGGACTTCCTCTCTATCATGATTTTAGTTGATAAATCAGATAATTTCTTAATAAGCCTCCTTATCTCCAAATGAAAAACTTCCTTTTCCTTCTCAAACTCATCTTTTAAGCATTTTTCTTTAAAGCCATTTACCTTCTTCTTTTCAGTCTCTTTCCTTCCATCTTCTAACTCTTTCTCCAACTCATTGATTTTTACAGAAAACTCATTTAACATTCCTGTTTTCTTTTTCTCAAAACCATTCTTTTCTTTTTGAAAAACATTTTTCTTGCATTCAAATTCTTTTCTTTCTTTTGCAAGAATTTTCTCCAAATCAGAAATTTTCAAAGATAATTCAACAGACTTTGTTTCAAAACCTTTCCTCTCAGTTTGAAAATCTCTTCTCTCTTTCTCAAATTTCACTCTTTCAAGTATAAGAACTTGTTCAAAATCATAGATCTGTTTCAAGAGTTGACAATTTTTCATTTCACATGATTTAATTCTATTTTCAGACTCTGTCAACATCTTTCTTCTAAAATTGCCTTTCTCTTTCAAATCAACATTCTCTTTTTCTAACAACTTTATGTTTTCTTGAACCTTTTCAAAATCCTTTAGAAAATCAGATTTCTCTTTTTGCAAAATCTTTATAACTTTTGCATATTCGTCTTGTTTTGCTTGAAGATTAGCAATCTTGCTTTCAAAATGAACAATCTCAGTTTTTGGTTCAGAAATTGTTTCTTTTGCTTTTATAGGACTTAATTTTTGCAAATTGTCTGAACTGGTTATAGAAATTGCAGGTCTCACAAAAACTTCAATAATCTCAGGCATGATGAAATGACAAATTCGAATATCAACTATGAATTATGATCAAAAATGAGAATCAACACAAATCTAGAACATGCAAGAATTAATCAAATCTGTCACATGCATTTCATCAAACAGTTAGAGTACATGAATTAATGAAATCTTCTTTTCAACAAAAAATTTGAATACTAATCAACATGCAGCAGATATAATCACTTTGATCAAGAAACCAATCAAGAATTTCGAAAACATACCTGTGATCTCTGTTTAATTTCGAAAATTAATCAGCATAGAGAGAAATTCTTTGGATGACTTGATTGTAAGATATCGATTCAACAGAAAGACAAATTCAAATTTCTTGAATCAATGATAGAAACGAATTCAAGAATTGTTAGGAATTCAAGAATTGTTAGCAGCAGCGGAATCAATTGTCGAATTGATCAAGAAACTTCAAGAACGCGATCAAACACACTCTTGGACGAATTTGTTTGTTGATTGGCTCTGATACCAATTGTAAGTCCAGGTTACACTCTTACAATCAAATATGAACAATTAAGATCGTATTAATAGCAACTGGTCATATGATCTATTAACAATCTGTGAATTACAAGATATTACAATGAATTTCTCTCTCAATAGATCTAACAATTTATGCGTAAAGAGTTATCCAAAAGATTAGCCAAAGATTTTCTCCGAAGATTCAATTAGCTACAGTTGCTAACTCCTATATATACTGTAGAGAATAGCTAAAGCTACAGTACATATAAGAAACAAACTAATAGAACAATTACACGTGTCCTGAATGTAACAGAATATCCAAGTCATAAGTTCTGAACATGTTGTTCAGAACTTCTGAACATACTTCTGAATAAGCGCTTCAGAACATTTGTCTTCATAGTCAGAAGTTCTGAGTCTCCTACTCAGAACTCTGAACCTTCTAGTCAGAATCCAACACTTAGAATCTTTTTGAGATTTCTCACTCAGAACTTCTGAGTCTTCTACTCAGAACTTCTGAGTCTTCTGAGTCTTCTTTAGTCTTCTTACTCAGAACTCAACACTTGTGTTTTTGACAAAACTCTAGACCTAACATCCACCACGAATACGAGGATCACTCTAAGGACCGAGTATTTGAGATAAAATTTAGGGAAAATCCAACCTACATTCCTCTTTTTTAGCATTTAGTAAATCGTTTCAAGTAGCTATTTTACCAAACCAAACCAAAGTATTATTTTCCTCTCTAGTTGAAACTTGTAAAAGGAGCTCATGAGAACCGTATTGTCTTGATTGTCCAGTCTCTGTGGATTCGATTCTGGTATTTTACCAACTATTACTTGCTGTGACGATCATAGTGGACAGTGTACACTTGCACTTCCCACTGTGGACAGTTTGCAACCCAGTGCGATTAAAACACACATTTCGCACGTACCAGACACTGTTCACCATAATGCTCTGAGCCTGTTCAGTACTTATGGTGATCGTTGATAAGTTAGTTGTTTACTTATGATCCCTGAAGACAAGTTTCACGTCAACATAGGTTCTACGCTGAAGTCGAAGATCAAGCTCAAGAACCAGCGACAAGTCTCCTAATGAACTGATGCGGATCAGCGAAGACTCAGATTTGTCCACTCAACGTGAAGTATCAAGTACAAGACTACAGCTGTCGCTGAACTTTATCATTCGCTGAATAGAAATGATGAAGCGCTGAATCAACGAAAGCTGATCATGAAGTCCTCCGTACAAAGTACTTTTGTCTTAACCACCCTTGCACGACTCCGTACGAAATGTCAGAAAAGAACCTCCGATTATCTGAATTCGTACAACAACTTTGACACTACACTGTTCATACATGCGGCTACTAAGGTTGTCAACAAAGGTCAATGACATGCAACCAATCAGCTAATGACACGTGTAAAGTGTATACTGACTTGCATTAAATGCATGCAGTATATAAAGAGATGAACCCACTTCTTTTGAAGTAACTTGCTAACTCTGGACAAGTTCAATCTCTTATCTCAGATAGGTTATTATTAGTAATTTCCTTATCTCTTTTAGTGCAAGAAACCTTAGTGTTCCAACTTGTTTAGATTTAGGTTTATCCTTAATCTTGTTTCCGCAACAAGCTGTAAATTGTTAATAATTTATCAATAAACAATTTAGAAAGGTAAAATCTGTGTGTTTGTATTCAACCCCCCCCCCCCCTTCTACAAACTTGTATAGGCCTTCGGGACCAACACCTTCACAACCGAGATACTACAGGAAGCCCGACGGTAATCTACAAGTCTTCACTAGCCTCTAGCTCTTCTACCACGACACGACCTTCCATCATCATCAGATGAAACTCCATACACGACTAACACCTGAAAATGGTTTTAGTTTTTGAAAAGCGAGGGTTAGACCATGAGGTCTAGTGAATTCCCTCTTTAAAACAGTTCCACACAAACAGTAGTATAAAACATTCAACCGTTATAACAATAAACGGAAATTCCAATTCAAAAGCTCGACTCCACATAAGGGTATTGCACAGTGGTCACAACTTTCATCACCTTATTAATCCAGGTACGGCATTCACCTTACAAAGCCAAGCACGACATTCATCACCTTACAAAGCCAGGCACGACATTAGGGCATCAATAATAGTTCTCCACTGTGCAACCCGACTCCACACATAGCAACAACATCCCAACAGCATGCAATCAACAATTACGTAGAAATGAACGTATAAACAACTCGCATGATTTAATAAACGTTTTCACATCACGTAATATAAAACCTTTCAAATAGTTTAATCAGGTCAACATGCTCGTAACCATAATCAGTTATGAAAACTTTTCGTAAAACATTTCATTCACACAAAGAAGGTAAGGGAACTCACATTAGCCTTAGCACCTCGACACACGCTCCGGGACACACTTTAGCTCAAACCGAACACCTGAATTGGCGCCACAAAAATGGTGTTAAACCATCTAATTACATCCCAAAACATTCCCAATAATCCCTAAGACAAAACCTCCAACCGACGCCTCGATCCTAGACCCGAACGAACAATGAAACGGAAAAAGGAATTGGGGGCCAGAGCTTGGCGCCCCTGGTGGCGCGCCTCCAAACGCACAGCCATCCGCGCAGAGCTCTGGTCTGCCCCTGCACGAGTTTTCTTCCCAAAACCAAGGGTTTCTCATCCCCCAAACTCCCCGAAACCAGTTCTAAGTCTCCCAAATCGATATTTTAGATCCAATAAACATTAAGAATCAATAACCAACATTTAAAACAATATATAATCCATCAAATCCATCTAGTGATTCATGGTTTCAAACCCAAAACTCAAAAACTCCATTAAAACTTAAATACTAGCCAATCAAGAGTTCACCAAGAAGATGATGAAGTTCTTTCAATGCAAATCATTAAATCAATAAAAGTACTATCAATTCCCTTTCTCCTTATCAAACATGAATGAATCCCACAACATGAATTATCAAACAAAAACTCCAATCATACATCCATCCCAAAACCAAACCAAGAGATGTAAGGGTGATTGCTTACCTTGAAGAAGACGGAGTTAAATCTCTGGATCAATCCTTGCCTTTTGCTCCCAATGAAGATGAAACAGGTTCCTCTCCATTCACCTCTAGTTTCTCCAATACGTATGAACAACAAGAAAGAAAACAACTTAGGGTTTTGCCCCTTTTTGTGCATAAACACATTTTCAGATTTTGCAACCAAGCCCCCAAAGTCGTATACTTCATACATTAGCCCCAAAATCTTTATTTACTCTAACTTTTGCAAGAAGAAGAAAATTCGGGGTGTTACATCACCTCTTCCTTATTAGAATTCCGTCCTCGGAATTCCATTGCCGGACACATGCTGGAATTTGGAGTTAACTTCTGGCTTCCAATACTCCCATTACCCAACAATTTCTTAAGGAGTTGCAAATACATCTCTACAAAATCAACTTCTTTGTCTTTCAAATTCTCGACCATCCAGCCCCCAATGATTGTTTCTAACGATACTACAAATCCGACTCCTCAATCATTCGCATTGCTTGCGAAGATACACCATACTGCTTTCCAACCAACACTCTCTACAAAAAGGATTGAAACACACCATGAACGTTCCATAACTTCACTGAGTGCAATTAACTCATCCATTATCTCTCCAATTCTTTCTATAACTGCCATTAATACATTACAATGTGGCTGGCCCAACTCTTTAACCATGACATAAACAACTGTTGGTTCCCATAGTTGATTAACAATGATTATATAATCTATTAGTTCAAATAAGATGTGTTGTGGAAGCGTATTTGAAGAACTAACATATATGTTTGTATAGAAACAACATAAAATGCCAAATAAACAGTATATGAAGAACAAATTAATATCTCAAAGTTTATTGTATTTGATGAAGAACACTAAGAACAGATTTGACTTTAATTGTGTGCAAGTGTTGTTGGCTTGTGTTAGCTTGTTGTTTTTTGTTGGTTGTGCGTTATTGTTAGGAAGAACTCAACATGAGTCTTCCTTTTATACTACAACAAAAAGAACTATTCTAGACAAAAGGACTATTGCTACAGGGAAGAAGGGATGGCATGAATAGTTGGAAACATGCATGCATTAAATGCGCTAATATCAACTTGTAAAGATGCCTATCGGAGTTTGACACGTGTTGTTGTTAGGCCATGCTTTGTACAAGTTGATGATCGGACCCTGGAACAGTAGCAAGATATTTCTGCAACAGTGTTAAGATATTCCTTTAACAGTGTTAAGATATTCCTTTAACAGTGGCAAGATATTATAAATATCTTCAAAGTCTTCAGTCTGAACCGCAGAGGCTCTGTCAAGGGTGACAGAGGTTCTGCGACTTGGTCCTTTATGAGTATCCTTCTGTAGGTCCTTCGATCCTTTGTTTGCAGTATTATGTCTTTCTTGGGTCTTGGTGTTCCTTCAATAATCTTGCTCACTTCGGCAGAGCTTCTGTGGAACACCGTAGAGCTTCTGTGGAACTCTTTCATACTTAGCCTATTTTTCAATACTTCTAATATTTATGAATATTTGGAGCTAACAATCTCCCCCTAAGTATTGAAAAATGAAAATTTGACTTTATGCATAATTAGGCTAAGTAAACTAGACAGAGGTTAAATAATACCTCAAAAGATTCATTTCATTTCCTTTTAAAGTTTACAGAGATAAAAAATAAAGATTCAGACATTTGCATCTTTGAAGTCGTTGAAACTTCTGTTGTCGAATCCCACTTCTCTGAGCTCGTGATAGAATTTGATGCAGAGTTCTCTTAAGCCAATTGTAGCATCTATTTCTCTGATCATTCTTTCTGCTAATTCTTGATCCATAAGCTCAGTACCTCTGTTCTCTTCTAGGATTGTTCTGAACTTGTTCAGAGTACTGGCTGCATACTTCTGACAGTCCATTTGCACAAAGAGTCTTACATGACCAGCAGGATCCTTATACACTAAACCGTACCTTGGTGTTGTTATGATTGAGTTGGGTATTGCAGAAGGTGGGCAGTGATCCTCTGGTGGTCTTAGACTTAGATTTCTGACTCCAAGATCTCTTCCCAGCTGAAAGTCTATCATGCTATATAGCAGAAGCTTTTCTCTCATTGCTTGCCTGAATACTTGATAGGCCCTTCGGTTAGCATCGGTGTCGAAGTTTTCTTTTGTCCAAAGCAGAAGATCTGGCAGATCGTAGGGGTTTAAGTTCCTTATATCGGCATCTGCGAATTGATTTTCGGACTTGTTTTCCCTTTTGACTTTGTAGATGTTGTACCTTGTCTTTGGAAAGGTTCTTGTTTGGGAGAATTTGCAGTAAATTACCTTTTCAATTTTGGACTCTAAGAAGACTTATGCCATTGCTTTTGGCTTTGTTTTTGTGAAGATGTTATCAAGGTCAGCTCTGAGTTGAGGATCTTCGATGTGTGGTATATGATTGTTCTGATATTGCTGTATGTAAAGATACCTATACACCACTTCTTCCATATCTGCATGTTGTATAGTCGGTGGTGGTATTGGTCTTCGCAGAGCATCTATTTTTCGCTTTACCTCTGCAACCCTACCCTCTGTTACCTTTGCTTTTGGATCAAGGATCGGAATATCTGACAGAGGATCTGAAATGAATGCCCAGTCTTCTTCAGGTTTAGGAGTGACAAAGGCATCAAATGAGCTCTTCATCAACTTCTCTGTTGTCTGAGGCATTGGCTTTTTCTTCTTTTGTTCTTCTGTCATGATGCCCTTTCCTTTATCTTTGGCTTGGGGAGGCTCAAAACCTTTTGCCTGTTTTGGACTTTCTGGGATCGCTTCTTTTGGTTTGGGTGTAGAGGTTTCTGTGGGTATGATGGAGATTGCCTCTGTAGTTTTTGACTTTTTAGTTTCTGAGGACTTTGGTGGGGATGGTTCTGTGGATTGTTCTTCTGAGGATGAAGATGTCAGGATTTGAACTTTAGGGACATCTTTTTCAATAACAGAGGTGGTTTCCACAGAGGCTGGTGTCTCCTCTGTGGGATTCTGTTGAGTTCCCTAAGTTTGGGTTTGGGTTGGGGGTGCAGAGGAAATTGGTTCTGCTGCTATTGGTGGACTGGTTGCAGCTGTTTTTCTTTGTTTCTCCCCTAGTGTCTCCCCCTCAGGATGATCTGATGAATCATCATCATCAGAATCATCTTGACCCTTGTCTTCTGTACCCTCTGCCCTGCAAGTAATGTCAGGTTTCTTTGCCCCGGCTGCCAACATTTTGGCACAGAGATCATCACAGAGACCAAGAAGAATTTGGACTTCGGCCTCTGTGTTGAACCGCATCTTTCCCACACTCGCTTTGAAATCTTTTACGTAAGAAGCGTTGGCTATGGTGAAGGCTCTGATAAATTCTGTCATTTGATCCAAGATGCTTTGCCCAAGTTCTGTCAACTGTGCTCTGGTCATGTAGTCGGTAGGCTTCATGGCTAGAGTGGCTTCTGTTGTTTCTTCTTGAACTTGTCGTAGAGCCTTCTGCAGTTCTTCTGGAGTAATAGCTTTTGATGATGACACTTGTTCTTTCATCTTTTCCAGATATATTTTGATCGAGTTATTGAAGGCAGAAGTTGCAGCTTTTTCAAAATCAGCAGCAGCAGAAGCCGGTGTGGTGGCAGAAGTTGTGGCAGCAGACTTCATCTTGGCTAGAGTATATTGCACCTCTGTGGACAAGTTGTCCATTTTGGTGTTCAGTTCTGAGATGGCCTTGGATGTAGTTTCTGCAAAAGATTTGAAAGAGCTTTGCAACTCTGTCATTGTTTGGTTCACAGAGGTGACAAGGGTTTGGAACTTACCCCTTGATACGTGTGACCTCGTTGTAACCTCTGGAGGAACACATTCGTCTCCAGAGTTTGTCCTTGTTCCTTGGACACCTTCGTTCACCCCTGTTTTGACGTTGAGGGTGGAAGGATTTCCTTCTGATCCTCGAGGAGAAACTGGAGTTTCAACCTCTACAGAAGTTCTGTGAAGAACATTGTCCAAATCCACTCCAGAGGTGGGTATCGGAATATCCTTCTGTTGACTCGGAGACTTGTCTAGAGTCTCTTGGTCATTGTGCTCTCTACTCCCCTCTGAAATGAGGTTTGGCCCTATTATTGTGTGTGTGGCAGAGGAAATGAATTCCGTTAAGTGTGATTTGGGGCAATAAATCATGAACTATGGATGAGTCCTTTCGAGAGGACTCCCCAGGAATGGTTTCCCCGGTTATATTAGGCACAGAGGTTGAAAGAGTAACCTCTGGCTGGCTGGGTGGGGTTAGGATCGAGCCGTGCTGCTCTTTTTCAATGATACCTTCTGCCGCTAGACCGACGGTATCAGAAATGTGGGTTGCACTGGGAGGGGGTTGGGGATGTGTGCCTTCTACTTCTGCAGCATCTTTTTCTTTAGAACCCTCTGTGGTTTCTACCCTAACCTCTTCTTCTATTGCAATCTCTATGAATTCCTCTTCTTCTGCAGTTTCCTCTAAAGGTGCTTCTGTTTCTGGTTCTGCTCTTAAGGAATCATAGATAAAGTGGGATCCTATGAGTTTTCGAACATGAGGGTGCATGGGTTGTGTATCTTGAGCTGCAGATATTTCCTCTATTGTATGTTGAGGGGTCCGTCGTTGAGTGTCAAAACCAGAATGAGGTGAGGAGACTTTTTATTTTGTGCGCATAACCTCTGTAGTCTGATCTTGAATGTTCTGATCCAATGGATCTGCGACCCATACTGATGGATCTAAGGTGTGAGCAAATTCGGGATTGTTGAGGAAGGTATTAAAATCTCCCTGTTGTTCTGTATAGACTATTGGCGAGGGAGGTTGCAGAGGTATCGCCTGATCTTCCTCTTCCTGTTCGACATCCTCTGGGGTGACCTGCAGAGGTGATGTTGGTTTCTTCTTCTTTGACCTCCTCTTCTTTGATTTCGGGGCTTCCTCTTCTGTTGATTTTGTTTTTCGTTTCTTTTGTTTTGGAGGGGAGGGAGGCGCATAAGTTGTTGTTTCTGTAGCATGTGGTGGAGAAGAGTGTTGAGCTGCAGAGGTTGTAGTTTCCTCTGTTGTTTTCCTTTTCTTGCTCTTCTTTTTGGTTGTTGCTGCAGAGGTTTTTCTTTTGGGAGAAGAGGGGTATATGCTTTCTCTTTGGGCTTTGAAACGGTCTTGTACTGAGTAATGTTTTTCTAAAGCTCTGTCCCATTCTTCTTCTGTCATCCTCTCTGCTAAAACTAAACCTAAGGGGGCTCCTAGACGCGGTGGTGTCACAGGACTTGGTGCTGGAGTCCTGTGGATGCGTATATATTCTAACTTCCTATCTTCATCGCTTGCATATGACAGAAGGTTCTTTGACAGAGGTCTGCAATGAGGATAGTTGTCTTCATGCTCTGTAGGAACGTTTTTGTTCATGGGATAGAGTTTTACTTTTGGCCCTTCCATTGGCCATTTCTGCAGAAGAAGCAGAGGTTCGAGTAAAACTCCCATTATCCTTTGGTATTGCAGAGGTGGCAGATATCCTGGTGTATGTTGTTTGGCTTTCTGAGTTGCAATCTTTCTGTCGATCGTATTGATCATCTCTTGCATCATGATGGTGGCATAATTGAGTGGAAGATCGTAATAGATCCCATACATGATGGTCAGGATCTGATGTGAGCTTTGGTCAGGGCTACCGGTTTTCCCAGTTAGGCAACGATTTAAGATGGAGAAGAGGGTATTCCACAGAGGTGGTAGTCTGCCTCTGCGGAAGTCATTGCGTTTCCTTAGGGTTGTGTTATACCCTAACATTTCTACAAATCGACAGAGCTCTTCGTCTGTTGGAACCTCAGCATATTTCTTGATTCCTAGTAGACCTCTGGTTGGCAGGTTGAACTCGAGTGAGAACATTGTTCTGTTGAACATGAGTTCTAGGTATTCAGATTTGTCTGGCTTTGAAATATAGCCCTTTATCAGAGAGTCATCTGAATCAAATCGGCAACTTTGCCAAAATTGATTCAGATATCTAGCAGGGATTTTGGTTGGGATTTTGGAAAGGAGAGGATATATGATATTATTTTCCATGATGTTAAGGAGAAGAGCATGGGCTTCGCCGAAGGCTGTTGGTGAGGGCACAAGGTAGCAGTTGTTGGATTTTAATGGAAGAACATCCTCAAAATGTTCTTTATTCAGAAAATGTTGAAGGTTGGTGGTTTGTGCAAAGTTTGCAGAGTCGCCGGAGTTTTCTGTTTCTGCATTTACGGCGATGTTTGGGTTGTGGGAGTGCTCTGAATGTTATGGGGAGTGTGGAGGAGAGTTCGCCGGAGAGTTTTGAGCAGCGTGGGAACTGGAAGCCATTTTTGTTAAGAAAGATGAAGATTTAGGATTAGTTGCAGGTTCGTCGGAGAAGAAAGTGAGTAAAGTTTTTGTGAGGAAAGGTAACTTGGGTTTTATACTGAGTATGTAACCGTAGAATCTGAAAGGGTTAATTTTTTGAGGTAAATAGAATTTGGGGTCCGCACTTGAGTGGTTACGGCGGGTTCAATTTTCCAGAGGAACGTGCTCCATGTTGGTCCAATGAAAAAATGACACGTCCTCTGTGTCAGTTAAGACGAGACGTCATGTGCGGCCTCATTAAATGCTAGGCGTGTGGGCTTCTTTACCTCCATATGTTTCTCACTCGCAGAAAAGTTACCGTTATCGTTACAAAAATGCCCAATGTAACAATTGACAGATGCTCTGTTATTTGAAACTTTGTTTTTCTTTCCTCTGTAGGTTGTTCCTTCGCAAAAAAATTGTTGAAAAGACTTTGGAGAGGATCGATAATTTATGAGTATAGAAACTTCTTTACAGAGGTTTTTGGACCTCTGTCAGAGCCAACAGAGGCTCTGAGACAAGAAATTTCTCATATCTAATAATTTATAAACATTTTTGATCATCCAAGTTTTTGATTGTTTTTAACAATGTTTTTAGGACCTGTTTGAAAGCTGGTGTCCTAGAAAATTGTGCAGCAAAGTCTTTTTAAAACAAATGTTGGTTTACAGAAGTTCTTTCTTGTGGAGAGAACTCTGTAATCAATGACTTTTGTTGCAGTGCTTTTGTACGCGATGTTGGTTTACATAGTTTCCAAGATTATTGATTTAAGATCAGAGGTTTTGCCTGCAGAACCTCTGTTGGACTCAGCAGAGGCTCTGTGACCTTAAATTTCTAATAATGGAAAACTCAACATTCTTTTTGATTAAAATTTATTTGGAATGTTTTTAATAATGTTTCTAGAACATATTTGGAAATTTGTGGCCTAGAAAATTATTTTCAAAAAGAATTTGTACGAGAAACTAACCTTTTTGTTCTTCTTTGTCCGGCAAAGTACTTTTTCTTCTGTTGATGTCATCTCTTCCTTTGCTCCCCCTTGATTTATAAATCTCTGTATATTAAGCAAGGTCTCCTTCTGCTCCCCCTTTATCTACTCAACCTCTGTAGATCAAGTATGTTCTTCTTCTGCTCCCCCTTGACCTATGCTTGGTTCAAATAATTAGAAGTAAATGTATATTACATAGGTCAAGTGTTTAGGAGGTTCTGTAAGGATCGTCAGAAATTCTGAGGAGACTTACAGAATCTTTGTTACTTTCAGAATTGAGGTTTTAGAATTTACAGACTTAAGCAAATTATTTACTTTAAAAAAATAAAGTAAACTTATAAAAAAAAACTTTACAGTCTAAAAAAGAGATACTTACAGAGGTTAATCCATATTTATCATTCCAAATTTACCCACCAAGTAAAGGAATCTTTTCTCATCAAGTGCTTTGGTGAATAAATCAGCAAGCTGAAATTCTGTTGGAACAAAATGCATCTCGATGGTTTGTTTTTCAACATGATACTTCAGAAAGTGATACCTGATATCTATGTGTTTTGTCTTTGAGTGCTGTACTGGGTTTGCAGAGATGGCAATTGCACTTTTGGAATCACAGAAGATGGGGATTTTGCAGATGATGTGACCAAAGTCTTTCAGATGAGTTTTCATCCACAGAACTTGAGAGCAACAGCTAGCAGCAGCAACGTATTCAGCTTCTGCTGTAGATGTTGAGACACAATTCTGTTTCTTTGATGTCCAGCTTACTAATTTCCCACCTAGGAATTGACAACTCCCAGAGGTACTATTTCTGTCGAGTTTACATCCTCCATAGTCTGAATCTGTGTATGCCTTTAGTCCAAAACCAGAGTTCTATGGATACCAGAGGCCAAGATTTTTGGTCCCTCTGAGGTATCTAAAGATTCTCTTTACAGCAATATAATGTGACTTCTTAGGATTAGCTTGATATCTTGCACAGAGGCATGTTGCATGCATTATGTTAGGTCTACTGGCTGTTAAGTATAATAAAGACCCAATTATTTCTCTGTAAAGCGTGCACTCGACAGAGATGCCATTTGGATCTGAAAAAAGTTTATTTCCAGTGGCCATTGGGGTTTTCATGACAGAGGCATCAGAGATGCTATATTTTTCAAGTATGTCAGAGACATATTTTGATTGGTTTATGAAAATTCCTTCTGATGTTTGTTTGACTTGAAGTCCTAGGAAAAAGGTTAATTCTCCCATCATACTCATTTCAAACTCACTCTGCATGAGTTTTTCAAAATCTTTACATTTTTGTACATTTGTAGACCAAAAAATAATGTCATCTACATATATTTGTACAAGAATAAGCTCAGTTCCTTCACCTTTAAAGAACAGAGTTGTATCAGTGGTACCTCTTTTGTAGTTGTTATTGAGAAGAAAGGTAGAAAGTCTTTCGTACCATGCTCTTGGAGCCTGTTTCAGTCCATATAGAGTTTTGTCGAGGTAATAGACATACCTTGGGTACTTTGAGCTTTCAAACCCTGGTGGTTGTTGGACGTATACTTCTTCTTGAATTTCACCATTTAGGAAGGCAGATTTTACATCCATTTGATATACTTTAAAACCTCTGTGGGCTGCGAAGGCTAAGAAAATTCTTATTGCTTTGAGCCGTGCAACAGGGGCAAAAGTTTCATCGTAATCGATGCCCTCTTCTTGGCGGTATCCCTTGGCCACCAGTCTTGCTTTATTTCGAATGATCACTCCATCCTCATCCTTTTTGTTTCTAAAGACCCACTTAGTCCCTATGGCCTGTTTCCCTCGTGGCAGAGGTACTAGAGTCCAGACCTTGTTTCGCTCAAACTGCAGAAGCTCTTCTTGCATAGCATCCACCCAGTTTGGGTCTTCCAGGGCCTCAGAGATCCTTTTTGGTTCGATCACACTAATAAAGTTGGTAAAGAAACAAAAGTTTGCAGAAGCTGATCTTGTTTTTACCTTATCAGTGGGATTACCGATGATTTGGCTTTGAGGATGGCTTTTTGTCCATTGAGTTGTCCGTGGAAGATGATCATTTGAGTCATCAAGTTGAACTTCTGTGGTTGAAGTGGTTGATGGTTCTTCCCATGTGTTTACTTCAGCTTCTGTAGGAATGGGTATTAGAGTTGGAATTTCCTTCTCTGTAGGTATTGTGGTTTCATCTTCACTTCCTTCTGGTGTTTCTTCTTGTGTTGTTTCCTCTGTTGGGTTTGTTTGGATTACCTCTGTTGATGAATCTTTTGTCGTCGTATCTTCTGTTAGATTTTCAGTACCTGTAGTAGTTGCAGAAGAGGTTGAGATATTAAAAGGATCAGACAGAGAGATACTTACTTCGTTTACAGAAGATGATTCTTCAGAGGTGCGGTTGGTTCCAGCAGAGGGATCAACATCGTCGTTGAACATCTCTTGAAATAGAAGACCTAAATCTTCCTTTGTTTTTGACATGCCAGAAGTTTCCTTGTTTAGCCCGAGTTCTGAACTGATTTGTTCAGAAGTCTTTTGGAATGAGTCATCAAAGGATACATTGATGCTTTCTACTATCGTTCGTGATTTCAGAAGGTAAACTCTGTAGGCTTTGGAAGCGGCAGAGTACCCGATGAACTTGCCTTGGTCAGCCTTTTCTTCAAACTTTCCTCTTGAGTCTCTGTCGTTTAAGACAAAGCATTTGCATCCAAATACATGGAGAAACTTGATGTTTGGTCGCCGTTTGTTGATCAATTCATAAGGGGCTTTGATGTGTCTTTTCACGATTGTTGAACGATTTTGGGTATAGCAAGCAGTTGAAATTGCTTCTGCCCAAAAGGTCATTGGTAATCCGCATGCAGAAAGCATGGTTCTTGCAGCCTCCACTAGCGTGCGGTTCTTTCGTTCGACCACGCCATTCTGTTGTGGAGTGCGAGCGGCAGAGAAGTTCTGGGATATTCTTTCTTCTGTGAGATAGGCTTCAATGACAGAGTTTTTGAATTCTGTGCCATTGTCACTTCGTAACTTCAGAATTCTACACTCATAAAGAACTTGGATTCTTTTCATTAGATTAATCAGGATGCATGGAACATCTGATTTCTTTCTGACAAATTCAACCCATGTAAATCGTGAATACTCATCAATTAAGACAAGTATATATTTCTTGCCACCTAGGATCTGTATAGCGATTGGACCGCAGAGGTCTACGTGAAGCATGTACAGAGGCCTAGGACAAGATACATCAGTTTTGCCTTTGTGGGAAGCTCTTTTGAGTTTTCCCATTTCACAGGCAGAGCATAAATGATCCTTATTAAATTTAACATTAGGTAATCCTTTGACCAGATCAAGTTTTATCAGTTTATCTAAAGTATGAAAGTTTAAGTGACAGAACCTGTTGTGCCATAGCCAGGCTTCTTCACTTTTGCTAGCAACAAGACAAATGTTGTCCTTGTTTTTGGCATTGAAGTTCATTAGATACAGATCACCTTTTCTTTTGGCTCGCAGAAGTTCTATTCCGGTGTCTTCACTTAGTAGAGAACAAAATGTTCTTTTGAACAGTACATCGAATCCCGTGTCACAAAGTTGGCTGACACTGAGTAGGTTGTGTTTAAGGCCATCAACATATGCAACTTTGTGTATGGTGATATTTTCTTTCTTTATGACTCCATAGCCTTTAATATGCCCCTTTTTTTGTCTCCAAAAGTCACTGATCCACCATCTTGTTTTTCTTGGTATGTGGATAGAAGACCTCTGTTGCCAGTCATGTGCCTTGAGCATCCGGAGTCTAGATACCATATTGGCACATACTGTTTCTGCAATACAATCAAAGAGTTTTAGGTACCCATCTCCACATGGGTCCAGTTTCGTCAGAAATTTTCAATTTTGCCTTAGCATTCTTGATATACATTTTATCTTTTATCGAAGAATCAGTTTGTTTCTCTTTAATATTTGATTTAGGTGCAGAGAGAAAACACTTTGAACTACAGAAATGATTATTCAATTTGAACATTAGATCAAAGCAATGACAGTATAGAACATCAGAAGTGATTTGCTTGAAATTTTTATTGAAAGCATTAAACTGGGCGACAGAGGCATTATATTCTATTCTATCATATGGCTTCCTATTACAAGAAGATTTATGTAGATTAGATTGCTGGCAAAAATCTTTGTTTGTGGCAGCCTTCTGTGATTCTCTTCTGTAGTGAACTTCTGTTGATTTCACTGTTACAGAAGAAAAAGATTTGTTAGGTTTTGGCCATTTACTCTTTTGTTGCCATGTTGGTTTATCTTTAATTTTTAAAGGTTTTAAAAACTTTGAATCTTTTGGATTTTGAGAGGACAGTAGTTTCTGTTTTTTGAAATTTTCAAGCTCAATAGAGGTTTTGGCTTGTATGCACATATCTAAAAAATCTGGACAGATAGGAATTCCAGTGATTTTCTCCTTTGGAGAAATAGTTCTGTTAGGAACTTCAGAGGTTTGTTTAATAACCTCTGTGTCACAATGAATCTTTTCTATTATGTCAGTCTCTGATTCGTCAGATGATGAATCGTCCTCATATACAGAGGTTGGGTCATCGATATTTCTTTCGACAAAGGCTGGATTTTCCGAGGTGTCTGATAAGAGGTGTCTGATAAGATCTCTTCAGAGAGTTTTTGATCTACAGAAGGTGTACATAGACATTTTAAAATATCTATTTTCCTAATTTCCATTATTTCCTTGTCACTTTTATTTCTTAGTTTTTCTTCTAAAAAGGTTGGTTTGAACTCAAGTGCTTCTGCAGATAATTTCTTTTCAGAATCTATTGTGCAGACAAAAGCAACTTGAGTTTGAGTCTCTGGTTTACCAAACTTAAAGATTCCTATCTGATCTTTAGTTTTCAGATATCTCTTTGGTTTGGATCCTCTTTTGACAGAGGTTGAAGGTGATAAATCTGTGTTTTCAAACCATACATTTATCATCTTCATGGGTTTCCTTAAGTGTGGTTCCCCAGAGACTTTTACTCTCTTACTTACAGAGATTAAGTTTGGAAATTAGGTTTGTTGACTTTTCCTAAAGTAAATAGAGATGACAGAGGTTTATTCTTTTTGTTTTCTGTACCTTGACTGATATCACTGTACCCAATACCTCGCCTTCCTATTTGAGTATTTATTTTCTCATACACCTTTTGTGCATCACGATAATTTTTAATTAAAACATCTCTTCTAAGTAGATCTTGCCAAAGGACTTCTCTTTCCTTTTGAAAATATTCCTTAAGAGCTAAAATGTTTAGTCTGTCGCTCTCAAAATCTGAAAGTTCTTTTGTTTTAGATTTTAAAGATGTATTCAATTCAGAAATTTTCTCTTTTAAAGGAAATATGTTTTTGTTCCAGTGTGCTTCTAATTCTTCCTTTTCTTTGAAATTTTTTGCTTTTTCTTCAGTGAGAAGTCTAGCTTCTCTTTCATAAAAAGTGAGCTTTTTCTGAATATCATCACAAGTCCTTTTCAGTTTTAATTATAAGTAAATCAACTTCTGTAGTGCTAGAGGTGGAGTTTGAAGTAGATACCTCATTGTCAGAGTCGGAGCTGATTTCTGCCATGCCACAGAACAAGGCATTTTTGGTGTATTTATCATCAGAAGATGTATCTGACTCCCAATCTTCCTTGTTCACCACTTTGTTTGCCATGAGTGACTTTTGAGCATAATACTCAGCTTTCTTTTTGTAAAAAGCTGAGTCCTTCTGTGGTCGATTTGGCCTACTTCTACATTCATTTGCAAAGTGGCCTGGCTTCCTACAGTTATAGCAACCTTGGTTCTGGGAAGTGTTACCAGCACGATCGTCGAACTTCTGTCGGTCACCACCTTTTTCCGATCTGCATTCATTTGCATAATAACCATGCTTACCACACTTGTAGCATTCTTGTGGTGTGTAGCTTGCCTTGTCATCTGACCTCTGTCGGTCATTTCCTCTGTTGTATCTTTCACTCGACCTCTGCTGGTCGTTACTTCTGTCGTCTGACCTCTGTCGGTCAGCTGATTCTTCTCTCTCTATTATCTCTGCCATATCTGTCATTTCCAGAATTCTTTTGTTTTCCTCTAAATTCTCTTGTTAATAGAGCTAAGGATGTAGCTATTGATGCCAGAGTGATCTCTCCCTCTTCCACAATCTCTTCGTCTTCGCTGTCAACTACCACCACCTTTTTCTTTTTCTCCTTCTTCTTTTCCTCTGTCGCTCTTTCTTTCCTCGGCCTCTCTGTGTCTTCTGTAGATTTGCCAACCAAAGCAAGAGGTGCAATGGTTAGTGTCTTTGCTTGTGCTATTTGAGGCTCTTGACCAGCTAATGTTCCGTAGAGGTCTGAGAGAGTCCAGGAATCTAAATCTTGATTGGTTTGTAAAGACATAGATAACTGGAGCCATTCATCGTTCAGACTTTTGAGAAACATGACGTTATTCTCTTCAGAAGTTCTGTGGATGCCGAACTTCTTGCAGTTGTTGATCAGAGAGTTGAACCTATCGTATGTTGTTTGCAGAGATTCATTTGTCAGGGCTTTAAAATTGTAATATTCGTTTATGTATTGAGCCCTTAGGTTTTTCTGAGTTTTAGCTCCCCCTTCCAGTTGTTTCTCCAGTTCTTTCCAAAGATCATACGAGGATTCGCATGCATCTAAAGACTGGAAGAGATCGTTGGGGATTGCCATAATCAGAATTATTTTTGTTTTCTGCGCGAGTTCATCTTTTACTTTGTCTTGATCTGACCAACCTTCCCTTGTTTTAGGTTTTTTATGTTCAGGGATTTCAGGAGTGTCAGCTATAGCTGGTACACGAGGTACTATTAACATAGGAACATGAGGAGGATTATAAAGGTATTGTACGAGCTCTTTATCAGTACCCTCAAAGAAATGGATCATTCTTATTTTCCACTGAGGATACTCATTTCGTAGAAGAGAAGGTGGTTTGGTTAATGAACCAGCTGTGAAGAAATTTTGCGCGTTTGTCAGTTTAAAAGTAGGAAGCTTCAGTATAAAGATATGACACGAAAAAGTATGAAGGAATAATTTGGAAGGTTTTTCTGGGTTTGGAGGTTTTTAACAGTGTACTTTTTGTGGAGTTTTAACTAAAGAAACAGTTTCTCTTTATCTTCCAAATGTCGAATAAATCGAAAATGGCTGAAAATTTGAATCTGTTTGTTGGAATAAAGAACAGGTTAAAAACAGACCACGTTTCTATCAATAATCTTGTTAAACCGAGGATCGCTTGATATTGAAAATCAAGCTTTGCTCTGATACCAATTGTTGGTTCCCATAGTTGATTAACAATGATTATCTAATCTATTAGTTCAAATAAGATATGTTGCGGAAGCGTATTTGAAGAACTAACAGATATGTTTGTATAGAAACAACATAAAATGCCAAATAAACAGTATATGAAGAACAGATTAATATCTCAAAGTTTACTGTATTTGATGAAGAACACTAAGAACAGATTTGACTTTAATTGTGTGCAAGTGTTGTTGGCTTGTGTTAGCTTGTTGTTTTTTTGTTGGTTGTGCGTTGTTGTTAGGAAGAACTCAACATGAGTCTTCCTTTTATACTACAACAAAAAGAACTATTCTAGACAAAAGGACTATTGCTATAGGGAAGAAGGGATGGCATGAATAGTTGGAACTTGGAAACCTGCATGCATTAAATGCGCTAATATCAACTTGTAAGGATGCCTATCGGAGTTTGACACGTGTTGTTGTTAGACCATGCTTTGTACAAGTTGATGATCGGACCCTGGAACAATAGCAAGATATTTCTGCAACAGTGTTAAGATATTCCTTTAACAGTGGCAAGATATTATAAATATCTTCCAAGTCTTCAGTCTGAACCACAGAGGCTCTGTCAAGGGTGACAGAGGTTCTGCGACTTGGTCCTTTATGAGTATCCTTATGTAGGTCCTTCGATCCTTTGTTTGCAGTATTCTGTCTTTCTTGGGTCTTGGTGTTCCTTCAATAATCTTGCTCACTTCGGCAGAGCTTCTGTGGAACACCACAGAGCTTCTATGGAACTCTTTCATACTTAGCCTATTTTTCAATACTTCTAATATTTATGAATATTTGGAGCTAACAACAACAATCCATTATCTTATGCCCTTCAAATAACAGTTCTTTAATTACAGTTCGCCTTTCCGGTGTCTCATGACATTTTCTCGCCGCAAGCCTGTCTATACTTGATCTACCATACCGTCATCATTTCTCTCGTGCTTACACGGAACGCTCATCACACATCGCTACAGTTCAAATGAACTGTTTCTCCAAAATCATTAGTCAAGACCTTTATCCCAATCCTCATAAAGTACTTAGCACCGAGAACTACCACGAGCTCCTAACTTTCCAACACAGTCGTCCCACTCATTGCATTTCTTTACATCCACGGAATACTCCAACGCTCCTGACTAAACTTTTTAACGAAGCACCATAGCTTACGGTCTCCTCCTCGACAATCAAGTGAAGTATGAAAACTCACTTAAAATCCAATGGGATTGAGAAGAACAAGGGTTCTCCCTTCATCCCGTCACCAACCGCAACTCAACCTCCAGTTCTCAAAATAGCATTAACGTATACTGCCTGAAAATCCTCACACTTCAATCGAGCATACTCCCCACCTTTGAATACTTCAATATTACGACAACCATCATTACATCTATGACTTACACGTTCTTTTGATACAAAGTGCCACCACCTCCTCACACTACTATCGCACTACGCGACCACGTTGCAAACAAGCTCTCAAGATGCCTCTTCATACACAAACGATATTACTACTCTCATGCCACCCATAACACAATTCCATGTGAAGTAGAATCGCTTCCCGACTTTGTCTTTCCCGGGTCTAGGCGAACCACCTGTCAAGGTCAACTATTCAAAGCACACCCGCTTCGATTACCCTAACATTTCGTTCTTATATGGATCATCATACCCCATAGGAATTCACTTATGCTACCACAATCTTTCACTTCTGAAATACTCACTCAAGGTGGTCCAGCGTCATGCCGGAGGCACACCTTTCTCCGAACAACTTCTTACATATTTGCAAGAAAAACTCAACAAAATCACCACACTATAGATACTTCTCCAATACCAGCCTCCTGACAACTATCCAACAGAACGGTCATTGATTTCAAAATCGACAATCGACATGCCATTGTCCGGCCACCTCACGACAGACAAAGATTCCCGTAGGGATCTACTTCTTCTAACTCTTCGAACACATTCTCGTTTCTCGCCAACTCCTCGCGATCTATTTCCGCTGTGCTAAACACCTGACGCATAAGCGAATCATCAAAACCTCAATGGACATCACGTCCACATTGGTGATCTTCCGTTCCCCTAATTCCCTCACTAGGTGTTCCTATACCACATCATTATACATCCTCGAACGACCTCATTCGTTCACACACAACGGTTCATCTCTCAAGTTTCAATTTCCTGACAAAACCTCCCACTTGGGACATGATAAACAGTCTCAAACCTCTATATAAATGGACTACACGATGATTCCATTCCTTCCTGACAATCTAGGATTCCTAACAGAACCCACTTCGTCCAACGCATCACAACCCACTTATACCCCATTGTTCTCACTTGGGGACACACCAGACCTTTCTTAATGCAAAATCTAATTACCAACCTATCTCAGTACTCAGACTCACAGCCGAGAACATTACATCAGGTAACGTAACACTACTTATTACCATTCCACCAAAAGAATCACTTCGACCATTTCAAATCTTACCGCAAATAAAACCATCCTCATATAACCAGTCAATAGTTCAAACTACAATCACACTGACATTCCGAATTCACTGCCCGAGACTCCTGGTATTCACCCACTTCCTCTAACGGAAACACTAAGGTCATAACTCGACCACATCTTATTCAACTGACAATTCCACTCCCAAAGTCTTTCCACTCCCAAAGTCTTTCCTCAACCCCAATCGTAATACCCTTCCCGACCTAGCGAGTTCATAGCCTTCAAGCACAATGACACAACGATTGAATTCATTTTACACTCTTTTAAAAAAACACCATAGATACAAAATCATAAAACGAGCTTGAGTATGCATGAAACAACACCACTCAAGATGCATAGTAAAACACAACGATCGCAAGGATCGCTCACATGCATTCTTACGATAATTCGTAACCTTGTCCATCCAAATCGATGCCGACACCACGGTTGTCTCCAATGAAACCCTTTCACATGCGACTGGAAAATTTTCGAACGAACTCACTTACCCAAAGTGGGCCTGTCAACTCCAACACTCGTTCATATAATAATAACGAGTCAATACTCATTTTGTTTATAAAACAAACCTTGCAATAAAACGTTTTCAACATTTTCGTAACGAAGGTTCCCTTTCACAATTATAAGCGTGAAATAATTCGTAGATCACTAAGTTCAAAGCTTTATCGTATAATGAAAACATGTTTGTCTTTTACTTTAAAGAAA
The DNA here is from genome assembly GCA_033807775.1 of Saussurea involucrata. Lineage (NCBI taxonomy): Eukaryota > Viridiplantae > Streptophyta > Magnoliopsida > Asterales > Asteraceae > Saussurea > Saussurea involucrata. The sequence goes on along the minus strand of CM066312.1, from coordinate 108,637,041 downwards.
ACACACGCTCGCACGCGTCAACTTATTTCCCAAAACAAGAAAACCTGTCATGCACGTACATGCTTTTAACATGAAAGAACTCGTGTACTACGTTTAATGACATGATGCATAAAATTCAATATGAAATTGAAGGCTATTCACTCTAACCAAGTCAACCGTTGCACTCACTTCGACTCTTCACTGATACCATACTATGACCAATAACCGCTTTCTTACTTATGCCACAACTTGTATTACAAGTGTTTCACAACCCACCTGATCGACCACTCGGCATGGTTTGCCAAACTGGCCAGTTATCTCACTTCCTACTCTTATGCATACCTCAACACAACACTGATAAGTTTCATTCATTAACCTTGCCACTAAATCGATTGACTAAGGAATCCAATACTAGATTCCCTCACTCGATCTTGAATTGAAGGTTTCAAAATGCCAACATAATTCTCACTTCCTATCTCAACTGACCGACACATCAACTTTTTGCTATCAAATACAAAGTTAGAACCTTCTACATACTGCCACACCCACCACTCATCCCGACAATAGCGATTGACTACACCCATGCACCTGTAAATTCATAATAGCATTGGCCAGATGCTACTTAAATTTACCTTACATGAGGGTTCTCACTACCATTGTCAAGATATCCTATGATTACGGTCCTTCCTAGCGGCTTCCTACATCTCAGTTGTGTCTCACTCTACACCATAATTTAAGTTTAGGCCCATCCGGTCACCTAAATCCCTTAAACTATGGCTCTGATATCATTTGTAACGACCCAATTTCCATAAAATAACATTAAACAATATTACAACCAAAAACGGTCCCAACACAAGTAATTTACATAAATTCTACTCTAAACTCGCAGCGGAAACACCTTCACAACCGAGATACTACAGGAAGCCCGGCGATAATCTACAAGTCTTCACTAGCCTCTAGCTCTTCTACCACGACACGACCTTCCATCATCATCAGATGAAACTCCATACACGACTAACACCTGAAAATGGTTTTAGTTTTTGAAAAGCGAGGGTTAGACCATGAGGTCTAGTGAATTCCCTCTTTAAAACAGTTCCACACAAACAGTAGTATAAAACATTCAACCGTTATAACAATAAACGGAAATTCCAATTCAAAAGCTCGACTCCACATAAAGGTATTGCACAGTGGTCACAACTTTCATCACCTTATTAAGCCAGGTACGGCATTCACCTTACAAATCCAGGCACGTCATTCATCACCTTACAAAGCCAGACACGACATTAGGGCATCAATAATAGTTCTCCACTGTGCAACCCGACTCCACACATAGCAACAACATCCCAACAACATGCAATCAACAATTACGTAGAAATGAACGTATAAACAACTCGCATGATTTAATAAACGTTTTCACATCACGTAATATAAAACCTTTCAAATAGTTTAATCAGGTCAACATGCTCGTAACCATAATCAGTTATGAAAACTTTTCGTAAAACATTTCATTCACACAAAGAAGGTAAGGGAACTCACCTTAGCCTTAGCACCTCGACACACGCTCCGGGACACACTTTAGCTCAAATTGAACACCTGAATTGGCGCCACAAAAATGGTGTTAAACCATCTAATTACATCCCAAAACATTCCCAATAATCCCTAAGACAAAACCCCCAACCGACGCCTCGATCCTAGACCCGAACGAACAACGAAACGGAAAAAGGAATTGGGGGCCAGAGCTTGGCGCCCCTAGTGGCGCGCCTCCAAACGCGCAGCCATCCGCGCAGAGCTCTGGTCTGCCCCAACACGAGTTTTCTTCCCAAAACCAAGGGTTTCTCATCCCCCAAACTCCCCGAAACCAGTTCTAAGTCTCCCAAATCGATATTTTAGATACAATAAACATTAAGAATCAATAACCAACATTTAAAACAATATATAATCCATCAAATCCATCTAGTGATTCATGGTTTCAAACCCAAAACTCAAAAACTCCATTAAAACTTAAATACTAGCCAATCAAGAGTTCACCAAGAAGATGATGAAGTTCTTTCAATGCAAATCATTAAATCAATAAAAGTACTATCAATTCCCTTTCTCCTTATCAAACATGAATGAATCCCTCAACATGAATTATCAAACAAAAACTCCAATCATACATCCATCCCAAAACCAAACCAAGAGATGTAAGGGTGATTGCTTACCTTGAAGAAGACGGAGTTACATCTCTGGATCAATCCTTGCCTTTTGCTCCCAATGAAGATGAAACAGGTTCCTCTCCATTCACCTCTAGTTTCTCCAATACGTATGAACAACAAGAAAGAAAACAACTTAGGGTTTTGCCCCTTTTTGTGCATAAACACATTTTCAGATTTTGCAACCAAGCCCCCAAAGTTGTATACTTCATACATTAGCCCCAAAATCTTTATTTACTCTAACTTTTGCAAGAAGAAGAAAATTCGGGGTGTTACACCAAACCACAAATTGGACAGAAGAGGGAAATCACATCTATTCCTCTTTTATCAAGCATGTATTCACAATCAATCACACATAGAAGAAAAAAAAGATTTCAAAGAAGTATGCAAGTTAAGTTTATTTAAATTAATAAAATAAAATATTTTCCACCACAAAATATGTAGGTAGTATCTTAAAAAAAATCAAAAATCTTGTTTGTTGTGAGCTTAATTAGAAAATAAGTCGAAAGAAATCAGAGATCGACAGAAGAGAAAAACAAAACACATATGTATGTACGGTGTACCTTATAATGTATACTTATGTAGCTAAGAGCCCGTGTCGATCATGCAACAATTTCTTATTGATCGGAGAAATAAAGGGTGTTTTGGGAAAGAAACCAAGTGTTTCTTTGGAAATTTGGCAATAATATATGGTCGATCATATATATATATAGAGGAAGGTTCAAACGAGGAGCGCACCAAAACGTGAGAACGTGAGGAGCAATTGACAGTTATGAATCACATGTGATTGGCAGTTGTGGATCACATGTGATTCACAACTGATCTGGAGGAGCAATTGACAGTTATGAATCACATATGATTAACAGTTGTGAATCATTAATGATCCGCGACTTGCCACCTCGCGCCATGCCTCGCGCCACATCTTGCGCGAATTTTCGATTTGTTCCGATTTTTTAGCAGTTGTTGATCACATGTGATCAGAAGCATGGGAGTGCTCATCACGTTCTCTTAAATTGATGCGCTTCTCGTTTGAACCCGCCTCTATATATATATATATATATATATATAAAGATGAATATAATTATTGCTTTATTAATTAGTTTGTTTAATCACCTAGTTTTTTCCATTCCCAAGAAAATAGGTGTTCTCTATTATGACTTGCATGTGTTACAATTGGGCCATATTTTACTCCATTTCTTGCAATTTGATTTTAAAACCTTAAACCATTACTATTTAAATCACAAATTGGTTTTATTTTAATTCATATATATATATATATATATACAACAATTGTACATGCAATTATGTAACATTACAATGGTTTATACTACATATTCTTTTCTGTAATACATTAAAAATAAACATTCATTTGATCTCTTGTATGTGACTTATTAAAAGATGTATATTTTATTAGTATTAATTTTTATCCAAGATAAAATCTTTTAATTTAACAAGCAGCTCTAAAATCTTATTATCCCCGAAAAACCACACACACACACATGATCAGTTAACAATATATATGATCTACAGACTTAATTAAAAAAGTTAAGAAGCCATGCATAAAAGGAATCCAATTTGTCGGATATGTATATATATATATATTTACTCAGACATTAATATTGGATTCGTAAATCGATCTCATCACATGCAGTTTAGTTTGTGACACCTGTGTAAGTTAAATAATCATATGTACACATTTAGTTATCATCGATTTGTGAGGCTGCTACATACTGACGACACATATCCAAATAAATTTCTTTGGATTCAAATCCTAAGTTTGAATGACTTATTTATTGTAGTTTGGAGAAGAATGAATGAATGCATGTGATTAATTAGTATATATATATATATATATATATATATATATGGGAAAACATGCATGCATATGTGTGTACATGTTCTAATCTCTTTTACTGCTGTCTTGGAGAATTGTTTATAGGAGGGAGAACGTGTTTATGAGCCTCGTTGGACAAACTAATTAATACCTGAAAAGAAGCAACAGCATATATATATATATATCACAAAACTAATCGATATTAAAAAATTCCATTAATTCTCTTTTTTTAACTAATATTAATTATTTAACGTACATTATGGATATATAATAGCTAATTATCATTTTCTTTACTTGATTACTTTTTAACATTGCCATGGTGTCATAGTTGTATCTCTTTTAACATACTTATAACTATATATATATATATATATATATATATATATATTTTGAAACGGCTTTTCATCAAAAAAAAAACTGGAAAAGAGAATAAAGTTACACTTTATCAAGACAATTACAAGAGGAGTTTCACCACTCTTATGACACTCCTTTCGTCTAAGGATTATCCAACTAAAGGACTTATCAACAACAAAATCCCTGTTAGCCACAGCCGCTGAGTGAGCCTCAAAATACCCCTCATACGGATGCCCGAGTAGGCAGAGTCAGGTATGGGGCCGGTCAGGATTGCCGATATCAACCTTTTGCCCAAAAAAATCGAACATATCACCTAACTTTGGTAAAGAGTTGTAAACATGCTTATAACTATTTTATTATATAATATTTAAAGATTATATATGTATATATATTTCACAAAGGAATTTTTTTTTCAGAAACAATATTACCTTTTGCCTGGAGATATATAGAAAATAAAATGGAAATAAAGGAGGGATATATATATATGGTTCATTGGAAAGGAATAAGATTGGCTTGAAGAAAGTGGTTGCAGAATATTAACTAAGTAATTATATTGAAATGCACATTGGTTTGCATCGATTTAAGAGTTCCTAAAGTTTCTTTTATTTTAAAACACAAGTTGTTCATTACTCTTCTTGTTTACTAATTACATAATATTACAACCATGGAAACTCAAACCCTTCAATTCTGATCGTATATATATATTATTTGAGTTTCATTATAATTAAAGATTCCTTGTGTAACAACCCGAACAAAAATAAAGCATGCAAAACATATTAACTGAAACAATTCCAAAAACGGGTCCCAAAATTTCTTACATAAGTCTTAAAATTCAGGTTGGCGGAATCAACCTATTACACAACTGAGAAATACTAGAACTAATAGATAATAGTGTCACTGGTTCTACTGCTTCTATCTTCTAACTGCTCTGTTCACCTGCTAGAGCCTTTCGCTACCTGCTTTCCTGAAAAGGGTTTTAATTTGAAAAGAGCGAGGGTTAGACCATGAGGTCTAGTGAGTCCCTCCTGACAGTTCTCAAAATCATTTAAAAACTTTTCATAACTTTCAAATGTATACAAGACTTTCAATAATAAACTTTCACATAGCTGAACAGTAAAATCTTTCACGGATAAATCCGCTCCCGTAAATGGCACCCTGAAGTCACCCGAAGTGACAACGAGTCAGTATCATGTTGCCTTACTGGGACTCATTCCCATGGCATAAACGGAACCTCCCCCCGATGTGAGTACTGGCGGAACCTCCCCCCGACTTAGCCAATTTACGTCTACACAATGTATGCATACATCTCATATAAAAACTTTAAACATCTTTCATGCAAATAAAATCATAATAATAATCATGGCATTTCTCATCATGAGATCACTTTGAAAGCACTTTAAAAAGGCACGTATTTTAGTTAGAAAACTCACCTGGCTAGCTCGCTCCAAAGCTCCTCACTTACACTTCTGATCTCTAGGTGGAACACCTATTATATTAATAACGTACGTCATAATTCGTTCATTTATTACTCGAGTTAAATCCCGAACTCAACCCAAACTTATCTAGGTTGGTAGATTACACTTCTAGTCCAAAAATCATAATTAATGGTCTTTGCTTACCCATCCATTTGAAATGCTATACATGATCCATTAATTTACCCGACTCTAGGTTCCCAACATAAAAATATAACACTGGATCCTAAATATCAACACTGGATCACGTTACTAATAATATGACCCAAATTAAATAAATAGACTATCAATTACGTACTAGGCCCTTATTAAATAATTATAGACTTTAATAATAACTAAGCCCAAAAGGAAAATAAATCTTCCGGCTCAACACCTTAATTGCTTGAGGAGCCCATTAACAACATTAGACTTTTCTCGGCCCATGAACCAATTCGGTCCATACTCACATAACTTGCGGAACTCTCAACTTCCGCAATCAACACTTACGGAACTCAACTTCCGAAATCAATGCGTTGCGGAACTTGGCGATTACGAACTAAAACCCACATTGCCATTATTTTAACTCTACACGATTTTTATGACAACTCTTCTTTTAATAAAAGATACAAACTGTTTCCCCAATCAAGAACCCTTATAAACATTTAATTTAACTTCGACAGTAAGAATTTGAATCAAAACCCTATTAATATCCTTATTGGATTTCTCACTTACGTAACCAAGAACAACTAGAAACCTACAAATCTAGCATTACTTGCAAAAGAGAAACGCAAGGGGATGATTTCTTACCAGAATAAAACCTCACGAAACGGAAAGCTGCTGCCAAACCCCGCCACCGCCGGCGACCACCACCGACAGCCAACCTCCGGCGACCACCACCGGCAGCCAACCGCCGGCGACCACTATCTTCTTCTCCCCGTCGCCTCTCCCTCTCGCTGTCCATTCTCTCTCATCGTCTATCTCTCTCCCGCAACCTCTATCTCTCTCAGCTTCTCCCTCGTCGCCTCTCTCTCTCTCGCTCTCTCAGTCTCTCTCTCCCGCAGCCTCTTTCTCTCGATGAGAAGCACACACACACACACAAGATCGTTTCTTCTTTCTCCTCTCTTCTCTCTCTCGAAAAACACACAAGACCTTCCATGGCATTTTCTTTCTTTCTGCTCTTCTCTCTCACGATGTGCAGCAAACACCCACCAAACCCTAAAAAACACAAATATGTTTTCCTATTCTCTCAACAAGAGCGGCGCACCAGGGAATTAATTTCCCATTTTTTTCAATTTTAACCCCATACAATTCACAATATACAAGCACACCCCTTAACTTCCATTTAAATTAAAAAATATTCAGTTTGAGGTTATTACAATCTCCCCTCCTTAGAATTCACTCTAATACTAACTGGCGAAATTGATTATCAAAGCTTAAATCTCAACTCTCGGAATAAATCTTTCTAATAACAAAACAATAACAACATACTTGCACGCCTTGGTTGTGCAACTCTGATTAAACTTGCAATCTCTGTTTAACAGGTAAACCCAATCATCTTATATTTCATCTTCCAATCAAATCTATTAATTCAGGGGCCTTACGAACCTCGGGTTCCAATATTCTTTCGATTAATTACAAAGACCATACGATCGAATATCTTTATATAAAGTCCTCCCCGCTCTCTTACTTAGATTCGCCCTAAAATTTCTTTAACGATCAGCGTGTCATTCTCCATAACACTTCCTCAAGAATTCTCGTAATCCATCTTATAAATCATAATATGCAATCAGAGGTTGTAAGCATCTCGATGCTTACCACCCCCTAATTATCCTTAACTGCTTCACGACCACAATAACAGTTTCCGCTCTCAACTGCATTTCCGAATAGTGCGATATATTACCACCGATCCTTACCGCATAAAACAATAAAATTCATTCTCTTTATCACAAGCAACCTTAACTTGACCAACTCATTTCAAATATAATTTATCAACTTATTTCAAATGATAAACTCCAATTGAGATGTAGTTTATCTCTTTCTATCAACCATAAATCATCATATTTAATAACTTAATATCAATATCTCGCTATTTTGGTAATCACAAAATTCATCAATCAACACGGATTTCTTAACCAACAACTCCCACTGAGTAACCCAACAAATTCAAAATTTCCAAAATAATTTGAACATTACTCATTCCTTCGTACTATCATCAACTTCTCACTTTAACAAATCGATTCTCCACTATCAATTCTTAGTAAGAATCTCGATAGAATCATAACATCGCCATTAATAACAATAAATGTCATTACCTACGAATCCACAAAATTTTGGTCAACCAATCCAAGACTTATACATCTATCATGACATTTTAATTCAACTAATGATCAAACTACAATTCCAACCCATAGTCTTCATCATGTCATTCGTTAAACTTTAACCATATCTCTAACTGTCTCTTACTAGGGTCATTCCCTCTCACATACGAAACAATTCACGTTCTTCAAAGTTCTAGCGTTTACTATAACTCATTTTGACTGATCCATCCCTCATCTTCCTTTAAACTTCCAAGGATTCCAAAACATGCTTACTAAGCGACTCTTATAACTAAAAACATGTGGTCTCTCCTTTGGGTAACCACCCTCCACCACTCTGTCATTCTATCCCGAACTTAGTTATACCACGACGTCAATTTACACCCTACGTGCTCCAACAAACTGGCTACAATCCGCACACCTCAATCTGAAACCCCAAACAGGCTTCTATCCGACGCTTCCTCTCTCTAACATCACCTCACTACGATACTAGCTGGTACATTTAACTTGGCAACTAATGCCATTACATAACTGTACATTCCTCACTCATAACATCACACCGCAGACCAAATCTCTCATGGTCATTCATACACAATTCACACTTTCCTTCATATTCTCCCGAATATTACAATCGAGTCTATCTCGCTACATAGTCCCTTCCTAACTTGCTGAACTATAACTCACGAGTTCTCCATTAGCTCACACGCAAACATTATAGCTAGCTCTTCACGATCCGTGCCCTTACAAAACAGGGCACAACCCCTCTCTGAACGATAAGATCTACACCCTCGCTTCGCTTGTGCTACATGCCTCCTCATTCTACGAATCCCTCCATACCTCGTAAATAGATCGCTCATTCAAAATGATCACTTCCCATCCTCTTAACACCCCTACAAGGTGTTCTTACAATTTTCAACCTTCTGGTTCACGTCTTCGGCCTCGGCCATCTTACACAGCTATCGACTTCTACAACAGACAACCTGTAACTACTTTCTTAACTTATTCTTAAACATGGGTTCCCTTACAGAACCTAATCCTACCATCATAACTCACTTCATAATACGTCTCCCTCTTTTCTGGACTTACTCATGTAACATCAATATTATCAGCTCACCCCAAAACTCATACCCAACACCGCGGGCATTTCGCTTATGCCTCTCAACACTACTCGTAACGAGTTTCTAATACTAACACTTTGATGACTTATACTCTTTCCCCTGGACCCAACCGTCCCTCGACAACCGTACTTTCAGATACCGAACAAGGGTACAGACCCTCACACAATCGACACTATAATTCACTTCTGACTCTTCCACTGTTCACCTTTCCTCTTACACACAAGTACTAAGGTTACAACATTCTTTCCTGATTTGTCCGACACTTCTCCACTCTTGCAGTCCTTCCTTAGCTTAACATGTAATACTATATGACCTAGTGAGTTCATAGCCTTCATGCATGACGACGCGGTAAATAAATCATTTCGCACACTTTATCAATTTAATAAACCACATTCGCAACTAGCTTGGGTACACACGACCCCATCATCCTCCTAACTGCAATGCCCTGCACAACGATTTCGAGAATCGTGTACATGCATCTACCCGTAAAACTCAATTTTACTCAATCGAAACGACGTTGTTACAACAGTAACACGTTGAAAGAAAATCTGCTGTACCACAAAATTTTGAAAGAATTTACTGACACGGGATAAACCAGTCGGTTCTCACACTCATTTTGTATGATATCAACAGGTCAAAAAGCATTTTGGTTATAAATGAATTATAGGCAACCATTTTCTTGACCCTTTACAACAAATTTGAATTATCATGAAAAGAGTGGGATATTTTGCAAATCGTTAAGCTCAAGGTTTCAATGTGTTTGTGAATGAAATCACCCTTTCTTTAAACAGACGCGTGCACTTTCTGACTCATTTTCGATCAAGATTTATATTTACACATTTAACTTAAATCGGAAAAATTTCGTGTTACATAAAAGAACGTCATGCATGAGACTCCACTTGTAAATGAAGGCTACTCACTCAAACAAGGTCAACCCCTTTCCTCACGCAACTTATCCTTGACATTGTACCTTCGACTAAAGGTCGTCCCTCTCGGTCCTGCAACAACTTATAGTACATACGTTCTACATCTCACTTACTCAACCATTTCCTACTATTTTCGTTCTGATCAGCTATCTCATTTTCTACTTCTACATGCTTCTTTTTCACTATAGGTATCTTATTTCATTAACCCTGCCATTGAAAAGCTCGATTAATAAATTAGAGCTCCATTGACACTTTCAAGATTTTGGACACCGCCCTTTCTTACCATCCCAACGGACCTATCCCATGATTTCTAGAACTGGGACTCTCCCGAAATAGGAGTCTTACTCAAACTTAAACATTCATCCTCTTCGAATTCACGCAGAGCTACCTCTAGAAAACTCATTACACTCTATGCAGCATTTCTTCTCTATGATGTATACATACATCACCTCATAAGTGACTTCTCATGAAACTTCCCCAACAAGGGGTCTTAGTCTACCTCTCAGGGATCTTGTTGACATCCTAAAGTACTGAAACACGACATAAACACTAGTGTCTGACTACCACTTCGGAATAATAAGGCAGGTTAAGCACATACATGTACCTGTAAGTTCGCAATTTCACTGGCCAGGTGAAATTTCAAACTTACCTTACATGACAGTCCTCAGTGCCCTATTAGTCCTATCTCTACAATAGTGTCCTCCTAACGCATTTTCTGTATCTACAATAGTGCCCTCCTAACGCATTTCCTATTCTCAGTTGTGACTTCTACTCCAAAGTTTAAGTTTAGGCCCGTCTGGTCACCTAAATCCCTTAAACTATGGCTCTGATACCAATTGTAACAACCCAAACAAAAATAAAGCATGCAAAACATATTAACTGAAACAATCCCAAAAACGGGTCCCAAAATTTCTTACATAAGTCTCAAAATTCAGGTTGGCGGAATCAACCTATTACACAACTGAGAAATACTAGAACTAATAGATAATAGTGTCACTGGTTCTACTGCTTCTATCTTCTAACTGCTCTGTTCACCTGCTAGAGCCTTTCGCTACCTGCTTTCCTGAAAACGGTTTTAATTTGAAAAGAGCGAGGGTTAGACCATGAGGTCTAGTGAGTCCCTCCTGACAGTTCTCAAAATCATTTAAAAACTTTTCATAACTTTCAAATGTATACAAGACTTTCAATAATAAACTTTCACATAGCTGAACAGTAAAATCTTTCACGGATAAATCCGCTCCCGTAAATGGCACCCTGAAGTCACCCGAGGGTGACAACGAGTCAGTATCACGCTGCCTTACTGGGACTCATTCCCATGGCATAAACGGAACCTCCCCCCGACGTGAGTACTGGCGGAACCTCCCACCGACCTAGCCAATTTACGTCTACACAATGTATGCATACATCTCATATAAAAACTTTAAACATCTTTCATGCAAATAAAATCATAATAATAATCATGGCATTTCTCATCATGAGATCACTTTGAAAGCACTTTAAAAAGGCACGTATTTTAGTTAGAAAACTCACCTGGCTAGCTCGCTCCAAAGCTCCTCACTTACACTTCTGATCTCTAGGTGGAACACCTATTATATTAATAACGTACGTCATAATTCGTTCATTTATTACTCGAGTTAAATCCCGAACTCAACCCAAACTTATCTAGGTTGGTAGATTACACTTCTAGTCCAAAAATCATAATTAATGGTCTTTGCTTACCCATCCATTTGAAATGCTATACCTGATCCATTAATTTACCCGACTCTAGGTTCCCAACATAAAAATATAACACTGGATCCTAAATATCAACACTGGATCACGTTACTAATAATATGACCCAAATTAAATAAATAGACTATCAATTACGTACTAGACTCTTATTAAATAATTATAGACTTTAATAATAACTAAGCCCAAAAGGAAAATACATCTTCCGGCTCAACACCTTAATTGCTTGAGGAGCCCATTAACAACATTAGACTTTTCTCGGCCCATGAACCAATTCGGTCCATACTCACATAACTTGCGGAACTCTCAACTTCCGCAATCAACACTTACGGAACTCAACTTCCGAAATCAATACGTTGCGGAACTTGGCGATTACGAACTAAAACCCACATTGCCATTATTTTAACTCTACACGATTTTTATGACAACTCTTCTTTTAATAAAAGATACAAACTGTTTCCCCAATCAAGAACCCTTATAAACATTTAATTTAACTTCGACAGTAAGAATTTGAATCAAAACCCTATTAATATCCTTATTGGATTTCTCACTTACGTAACCAAGAACAACTAGAAACCTACAAATCTAGCATTACTTGCAAAAGAGAAACGCAAGGGGATGATTTCTTACCAGAATAAAACCTCACGAAACGGAAAGCTGCTGCCAAACCCCGCCACCGCCGGCGACCACCACCGACAGCCAACCTCCGGCGACCACCACCGGCAGCCAACCGTCGGCGACCACTATCTTCTTCTCCCCGTCGCCTCTCCCTCTCACTGTCCCTTCTCTCTCGTCGTCTATCTCTCTCCCACAGTCTCTATCTCTCTCAGCTTCTCCCTCGTCGCCTCTCTCTCTCGCTCTCTCTCTCTCCCGCAGCCTCTTTCTCTCGATGAGAAGCACACACACACACACACACAAGATCGTTTCTTCTTTCTCCTCTCTTCTCTCTCTCGAAAAACACACAAGACCTTCCATGGCATTTTCTTTCTTTCTGCTCTTCTCTCTCACGATGTGCAGCAAACACCCACCAAACCCTAAAAAAACAAATATGTTTTTCCTATTCTCTCAACAAGAGCGGCGCACCAGGGAATTAATTTCCCATTTTTTTCAATTTTAACCCCATACAATTCACAATATACAAGCACACCCCTTAACTTCCATTTAAATTAAAAAATATTCAGTTTGAGGTTATTACACCTTGCAAAAGGAATCACTATTTTCCTTTTGTTTAAAATTAGAATTCTAAATGACGTGAAGCATGACGTGATGGTGAGAGGCAAAACCTCAAGTCTTAGGAGCCACGGAAAAATCATAGCGTTTTCAAGGCATCACTTATGATATCAATGAGTCAATAGTAATAAGCAAGTTAAATTAGGTCATATATTAAAACTAAACCTTGCAAATAAGACATTAAAAACGTTAAGAAAAATCAAATATCGCATTACGAAAACTGCACATTAGGTCTTGACGTCGTGTCACGGGCTTAACGTGGCGTGAGACACAAGACTTGTGTCATGGCACGCTATGACGACTTTGTACTGAGTTTTTTAGAACAATATATGATTACAAATTATATATCTTATTCATATAACTGAACTTTAACCGGTGTAAAAATTTAAATTCAACCATGTATTTGGGATCATTTACACCAAAAAATGACTAAAATATTCTTGGTTTATAATTGTTGGGTGGTTAAAACATGAAAAGCGTAAAATCTTAATTCACTTATTTTTTTTGTGATTACAGAATAAAAAACTTGGAGAGGTAGGGAAATTTTAGAACAAAGTGGATCGATGTTGCATGGGGCTCGACAACGCAAGGATATATGGGTACGTACTGACACGGAAAGGGGTGGCGTAACACCTCGAAATTTTGACCTAAATGTAAAAGGAGGTCTATGAGAAGGACTAATCTTGGCAAGTTATGAAAAGATTAATAAAATTCAAGGACCATTAGCGTATAAATCAAAAGAGATGGACTTGGTGAATGGTGATTTCAGGTAAGATTTAACTATGTATTAAATTAATTAATTTTGTTGTTGTTTTTTTAAGGGTGTCCTAGACTATGTCTAGACTATTCCCTTGACAAATTATAACTGTAAGATATCAACCCTGATTAATAACACATTATATATGTTGTGCGAATTGAGAGAAGAGAGAAGCCTTTAAAGTCGTCAATTTGATATATGTTGATGTCTTTACAAAGAAGTAAGAATCAGTGGATTTATATAATTCATGTTTGGTTAATATATTGATTTAATGGAATTCAAGTGTGTAATATAATAGATAACCTTGTTAGGAGGGTTTTTTTGGTAACCAAGGGTTTGCAAGTTAACTTGCGTACATCTACCAATCTTTGGGGAAACCACGAATAAGTTGAAGTTGTAACAACCCAAATTTTAGTAAGTTGAAGGTTTAGTGCTTAGAGCAAAAAGAGTGAAAGTTAGCAATGGGACCATATTCCTAAGTATTGTTTTCTCTTGTGGCATTTTAGAATAAATGGGAATTTGGTGGCCAAAGTGTTAAATTGGAAACTTATGTGCTCTAGAGTATGAAATTAGATTTATAAATCAGATGAAGAACCCTCATTCTTCATTTTTGGTGGCGGCTAAGAATTTAAGAAGAAGAATTTTGGAGAAGACCAACTCTTGGGAAATTGGAGTGGGAGGGATTCATCAAAGGCTTTGGAAGATCATCTTCTAGGTATGATTCTCTCCATTTATCTTCTTCTTCTTGTGTGTAATGGGTTTTGGTCAAGAGTGTGTGTTGGAGTTGGAAATCCATGGGTTCAATGTTTTTTTGGGATTGAATCCCTATGAGTTGTGATCATTTCAGTAAGGAACTCCATCTTGTTGCTTAGTAACCTCCATTTTCTATGGATTGAGCTTTTTGGGTTTTGAGGTTTAAATCCATGAATCAATAGGTGGATTTGATGGGTTTTATGTTGTGTAAAATGTTGGTAATTGATTCTTAAGGTTTATTATATCTAATGTATCGATTTGAGAGGTTTAGAACCGATTTGGGAAAGTTTGGGATTGAGAAACACTTGAGTTTTGGGGAAGAACTTCGTGCTGGTCGAAACAGTGGTCCGCGCCGATCACGGCGCCGATGGGTCGGCGCCACCATCGGCGCCAGGCTCTGTTCCCTTTTCCCTTTTGTCCGTTTTCGTTGTTCGTTCGGGTCTAGGATCGAGGCAGCGATTGGGGGATTGTCTTGGGGTCTTGTTAAGGATGTTTGGGAGTATGGTTAAGTGGTTTAATACCAACCTTGTGGTGTCCAATTCAAGTGTTCGGTTTGGACAAATGTGGGTTTCGGAGCGTGTGTCGATGTGCTAACGCTAAGGTGAGTTCCCTTATGCATTATTTCTATCTTTTAAAATGAAATGCGAAGAATTGATATGTCTGAAAATGAGTTACTTGTTTATCATGAATCTTATGTTTTCTTATGCATGAAAAGTGTTAGTTTGTAATGTGGAAGGAGGATATTCCTCGAGTAAGTTTAAAGCATGTTCTAAGTGTTTATGCTTGTGATAGAGTCGGGTTACACAGTGGAGGACCCCCGAGTTGCCGTCCCTGGCTTTGTAAGGTGATGAGTTGCCGTCCCTGGCTTTGTAAGGTGATGAGTTGCCGTCCCTGGCTTTGTAAGGTGATGAGTTGCCGTCCCTGGCTTTGTAAGGTGATGAGTTGCCGTGCCTGGCTTTGTAAGGTGTTATTGGTCCGTACCACTGTGTATACCCTTGTTTGAGCTCAAACTTGTTAAGTACTGTTTGCAAGGAAACGTGTTTCTAAAAATGTTTTGTGGTCACGCTTTTAGGAGGGAATTCACTAGACCTTATGGTCTAACCCTCGCTTTTCAAAAATAAAAACCATTTTCAGGTATTAACCGTGTATGGAGTTGCATCTGATGATATTGGAAGGTTGGGTCGTGGCAAAGGGGCGAGAGATAGTGAAGACTTGTAGAGTACTGCCGAGCTTCTTGTAGTATCTCAGTTGTGAAGGTAGTTTCCGCTGCGAGTTTAGAGTAATTTAGATGTATTGTAGACTTTGGGACCGTTTTTGATTGAAATGTTAAATCTTATATTTTATTAAATTTCTGGGTTGTTACAAATGGTATCAGAGCCATAGTTTAAGGGATTTAGGCGACCGGATGGGCCTAAACTTAAACTGTGGAGTAGAGTGGGACACAACTAAGATATAGGAAGCCATTAGGAATGACCGTGATCGTAGGATATCTTGACAATAGTAGTGAGAACCCTCATGTAAGGTAAATTCAAGTAGCATCTGGCCAATGCTATTATGGGTTTACAGGTGCATGGGTGTAATCAATCGCTAATGTCGGGATGGGTGGTGAGAGTGACAGTATGTAGAAGGTTCTAACCTTGTGCTTGATAGCAAAGAGTTGATGTGTCATGGGAGACCCCTTGTAATGTGGTGTTTGTAACTTCTAGAAGGAGTGTGGTCTAGAATGTTGGTGAGCTGTCTGGAGATAAACTCTCTGGGATAGGAAGTGAGAAGTATGTTGGCATCTTGAAAACCTTCAATTCAAGATCGAGTGAGGGAATCTAGTCTTGGATTCCTTAGTCAAACGGTTTAGTGGCAAGGTTAATGATTGTAAGATATCAGTGTTGATTTGAGGTATGTATGAGAATAGAAGGTGAGCTAAGTGGTCGATTGTTAAACCATGTAAGAGTGATCAGTCAGGAGGGTTATGAAGCACTTGTGCTACAAGTTGTAGCATAAGTAAGGAAGCGGTTGTTGGTTGTAGTATGGTACCAGTGAAGAGTTAAAGTGAGTGCAACGATTGACTTAGTTAGAGTGAATAGCCTTCCTTTTGCATATTGAATTCCATGCATTTTGCTGCTAAAAGTATTATACGAGACTCTTTCATGTTAAAAAGCATGTGCGTGCATGATATGTTTTCTTGTTTTGGGGAAATGAGTTGACGCGTGCGAGCGTGTTTTCTTTAAAGTAAAAGACAAACTTGTTTTCATTATACGATAAAGCTTTGAACTTAGTGATTTACGAATTATTTCACGTTTTTCTTGTGGAGAGAATCTTCGTTACGAGAATATTGAAAACATTTTATTGCAAGGTTTGTTTTACAAACAAAATGAGTGCTGACTCGTTATTTTCATGTAAGCGAGTGTTGGAGTTAACTGACCCACTTTGGGTAAGTGATTTCGTTCCGAATTCTCTAGCCGTATTGGAAAAGGTTTCGTTGGAGATGACCGTTGTGTCGGCATCGAGTTGGATAGACAAGGGTACGAAGTATCGTAAGAGTGCCTGTGAGCGATCCTTGCGATCGTTGTGTTTTTACTAATCGTCTTGAGTGGTGTTGGTTCATACATACTCAATCTTGTGTTATGATTTTGTGTCTACTGTATTTTTTCAAAAAAAAAAGTGTTCAAAACGATTTCAATCGTTGTGTCATTATGCATGAAGGCTATGAACTCGCTAGGTCGGGAAGGGTATTGCGATTGAGGTTGAAGAAAAGCTTTGGGTGAGGAAAATTTTCAGTTGGATAAGATGTGGTCGAGTTATGACCTTAGTGTTCCCGTTAGAGGAAGTGGGTGAATACCGGGAGTCTCAGGCAGTGAATTTGGGAATGTCGGTATGATTGTAGTTCTAGCTATCGCTTGGCTATGAGAGAATAGTTTTAACTGCGGTAAAAGTTGAATGGTTAGAGTGTTTCTGTTGGTGAAATGGTAATAAGTAGCGTTACGTTACTTGATGTAATGTTATCGGCTTTGAGTCGGAGTACTAAGATGTTTGGGTAATTAAATTTCTACGCTAAAAAAAAAAGGGTCTTGTATTTCCTCAAGTGAGAGCGGTGGGGTATAAGTTGGTTATGAAGAGTTGGACGAAGTGGATTCTGTTAGGAATCTAGGTGGTCTAGGACGAATGGAATCTTCACATGTAGTCCATTGATATGGAGGTTTGCGACTGTTTATCATGTCCTAAGTTAGAGGCGTTGTCAGGAAACTGAATCGTGAGAATGAACCCGTTGCGGGCAAGCGAAGGAGGTCGTCCAAGAATGTGTAAACGATATGGTGTAGGAACACCTAGTTAGGGCATTAGGAGAACGGAAGATCACCAATGTAGATGTGATGTCCATTGAGGTTTTGATGATTCGCTTGCGCGTAAAGTGTCTAGCACAGCGGAAATAAATCGCGATGAGTTGGCGAGGAACGAGAAATTGTTCGAGGAGTTAGGAGAAATAGATCCCTTCGGGAATCCTTGTCTGTCGTGATGCGACTGGACAATTGCATGTCGATTGCCGTTGTTGAATCAGTGACCGTTCTGTTGGATAGTTGTCAGGAGGTTGGTATTGGAGAAGTAGCTATAGTGTGGTTATCTTGTGAGTGTTCGTGCTAGGATGTGAGAAGTTGTTCGGAGAAGGTTGTGTATCCGGCATGACGCTGGACCACCTTGTGTGAGTGTTTCAAAGGTGATAGATCGTGGTTGCATAAGTAATTTCTTTTGGGGTTCGATGAGCCATATAAGAACGAAATGATTAGTGTAATCGAAGCGGGTGTGCTTTGGGGAGTTGACCTGGACATGTGGTTCGTCTAGACCCAGGATAGGTAAGGTCGGGAAACGTTTATACTTCAAATGAAAAGGGGTTGTGCGCAGCATGAAGGGAGTAGTATCTTTTGGGTGTGTAATGGCATCGTGAAGGCTTGTTTGCATTGAGTGGGTCGACTGTGTTGGAAAGTTAGGAGCTCGTGGTAGTTCTCGGTGCTAAGTACTTTATGAGGACTTGGCTAAAGGTCTTGATTGATGATTTTGGAGAAACCGTTCTTTTGGGCTGTAGCGGAGTGTGATGGGCGTTCTGTGTAGGCACGAGAGGAACTGAGGACGGTATGGTAGATCAAGTGTAGACAGGCTTGCGGTGAGAAGATGTCAGGAGACACTGGAAAGGTGGACTATAATTAAGGAACTGTTATTTGTAAGGCATAAGAAAAAGAGATCATTGTGTATGTCATGGTTAAAGGGTTGAGGAAGCTAAGTTCGTGCGACAGGTCTAAAAGTGGACTCATTTTAGCGAGACATTCTTTTGAGGCATCTTTAGCGTATTAAGTTAGAATGGAAACAAGTGGTCGGATGGAGTGCCCTGGTTGAGAGACCTTTGGATTAGATTCGGTATTGTTGGGGAGAATGCTCCTCGTGAGCGTGTCGATAAGGTAGTGAGAATGTTTGAGTTATGTAGGAACTCGGGAGTTATAGTTCGACAAGTTGGGAAGGGACTAAGTAGCGAGATAGACTCGATTGTGTATACGGGAGAATGTGAAGGCAAGTTCGAATTGTGTGAATGATCATGAGAGATTTGGTCTGCAGGGTGATGTTATGGGCCAAGAGTGCTCGGATGTGTAGTGACCGTAGTTGTCAAGCTAAGTGTGCCAGCTAGTGTCGTAGTGATGTGATGTTAGAAAGAGAGGAAACATCGAATAGAAACCTTTTGGGGGTTTCAGTTGAGGTGTTCGGTTTGTTAACCAGATTGTTGGAGCACGTGGGAGTAAGTGGACGTCGTGGTATGAATATGATAGGAATAGAATGACGGAGTGGTGGTGGGTGGTTACCCAAAATAGAAACCAAGTGTTTCTAGTTGTAAGAGTCGCTAAGTAAGCATGTTTCTGGGATCATTGGAAGTTTGAAGAAGGTGATGAGATGTTAGTCAAAATGGGGTGTAGTAGA
Source organism: Saussurea involucrata (assembly GCA_033807775.1). NCBI lineage: Eukaryota > Viridiplantae > Streptophyta > Magnoliopsida > Asterales > Asteraceae > Saussurea > Saussurea involucrata. Next base: position 108,617,451 of record CM066312.1, on the reverse strand, counting down.
TGCGAAATCCTTAAGGAATGTGAGTGGTTCCTCATGTGTGAAAGGATTGTTCGAGGAAGTAAAGGTTGGAGATCAAGAATGTGTAGTGACGTCGAACACTGGTGTCGTTTCGAGACGACTTGGTTGAATGCCCTAAGTTAGGATCTTGGTGCAACTGTTTGGTTAGGCGAGTAATAGGAAAGTGGTATCAGCATGTGGGAAGGTCGAGAGAGAGGGGCAAGTAATGATTGGTGGGTTGTGCTCCACGCCAACGTGGGGAGGTGAAGTTAGTATGTCGGATTAAGTGAGTAAATTTGGAAGTAATAAACTTGACAGCAATGCCAAAAGGTGCAGCGTTGTGTAGATTGTCTTTCATAAGTGTGCGAACCTTTGGGAAGAGTATTGCAATGAAGGAAATTTTGGGTAGTAAGTCGTCGGGACGTACAGGTTTGGTCTTGTGTCAAGCTGTCTAAGGTGTGTTTGTCTCCGATAGATGAATCTCGTGTTGTGGCGGAGGATTTAACCGAGTCCCTCCTTAAAAGAAGTATAGATGCATGATAAGTCTTAGTTAATCTTATGTTGTCAAGGCCGATCGGGTAGGAGCGGTAGCCTACGAGTTAGGGTACCGTAAGAACTGAAGGGAATGCACCCATGGTTCCGGGTTTCGAATTTAGTGAGGTGGTTGACTGAGTCAGAATGTGGTTGTACTCTGGAGAAGTGTCAGTTTTGATGTGGGCAGGGCACCCGCATCTTTTCCAATGAGGAATTCCGGGGACGGAATTCTTTAAGGGGGGAGTGTTGTAACAACCCAAATTTTAGTAAGTTGAAGGTTTAGTGCTTAGAGCAAAAAGAGTGAAAGTTAGCAATGGGACCATATTCCTAAGTATTGTTTTCTCTTGTGGCATTTTAGAATAAATGGGAATTTGGTGGCCAAAGTGTTAAATTGGAAACTTATGTGCTCTAGAGTATGAAATTAGATTTATAAATCAGATGAAGAACCCTCATTCTTCATTTTTGGTGGCGGCTAAGAATTTAAGAAGAAGAATTTTGGAGAAGACCAACTCTTGGGAAATTGGAGTGGGAGGGATTCATCAAAGGCTTTGGAAGATCATCTTCTAGGTATGATTCTCTCCATTTATCTTCTTCTTCTTGTGTGTAATGGGTTTTGGTCAAGAGTGTGTGTTGGAGTTGGAAATCCATGGGTTCAATGTTTTTTTGGGATTGAATCCCTATGAGTTGTGATCATTTTAGTAAGGAACTCCATCTTGTTGCTTAGTAACCTCCATTTTCTATGGATTGAGCTTTTTGGGTTTTGAGGTTTAAATCCATGAATCAATAGGTGGATTTGATGGGTTTTATGTTGTGTAAAATGTTGGTAATTGATTCTTAAGGTTTATTATATCTAATGTATCGATTTGAGAGGTTTAGAACCGATTTGGGAAAGTTTGGGATTGAGAAACACTTGAGTTTTGGGGAAGAACTTCGTGCTGGTCGAAACAGTGGTCCGCGCCGATCACGGCGCCGATGGGTCGGCGCCACCATCGGCGCCAGGCTCTGTTCCCTTTTCCCTTTTGTCCGTTTTCGTTGTTCGTTCGGGTCTAGGATCGAGGCAGCGATTGGGGGATTGTCTTGGGGTCTTGTTAAGGATGTTTGGGAGTATGGTTAAGTGGTTTAATACCAACCTTGTGGTGTCCAATTCAGGTGTTCGGTTTGGACAAATGTGGGTTTCGGAGCGTGTGTCGATGTGCTAACGCTAAGGTGAGTTCCCTTATGCATTATTTCTATCTTTTAAAATGAAATGCGAAGAATTGATATGTCTGAAAATGAGTTACTTGTTTATCATGAATCTTATGTTTTCTTATGCATGAAAAGTGTTAGTTTGTAATGTGGAAGGAGGATATTCCTCGAGTAAGTTTAAAGCATGTTCTAAGTGTTTATGCTTGTGATAGAGTCGGGTTACACAGTGGAGGACCCCCGAGTTGCCGTCCCTGGCTTTGTAAGGTGATGAGTTGCCGTCCCTGGCTTTGTAAGGTGATGAGTTGCCGTCCCTGGCTTTGTAAGGTGATGAGTTGCCGTGCCTGGCTTTGTAAGGTGTTATTGGTCCGTACCACTGTGTATACCCTTGTTTGAGCTCAAACTTGTTAAGTATTGTTTGCAAGGAAACGTGTTTCTAAAAATGTTTTGTGGTCACGCTTTTAGGAGGGAATTCACTAGACCTTATGGTCTAACCCTCGTTTTTCAAAAATAAAAACCATTTTCAGGTATTAACCGTGTATGGAGTTGCATCTGATGATATTGGAAGGTTGGGTCGTGGCAAAGGGGCGAGAGATAGTGAAGACTTGTAGAGTACCGCCGAGCTTCTTGTAGTATCTCAGTTGTGAAGGTAGTTTCCGCTGCGAGTTTAGAGTAATTTAGATGTATTGTAGACTTTGGGACCGTTTTTGATTGAAATGTTAAATCTTATATTTTATTAAATTTCTGGGTTGTTACAGAAGTCATCGTAAATGAACCTTTAGTGGCGCCTGTATTAAATTCGAGCTCAAGAAGCCAAATGAGATTTCCGCTACATTCCTAGGGGGTTAACCAGTGTCTCATAACCCATGTGTTTTATGTTAGGAAGGTTTGTAAAATGGCTTAGTTTAGTGTAGCAATTGAACCACTCGACTTCCTCCAATTCAAGTTGAATGGCCAAGTCGTGAGAATGAAGTGCGAGAGAGCTTGGAAGTCATCGATTGGAATCGCATAGTGAAATCTCATGGGGAGGCGGGTGGAATGTCCACGATATAAAGGAAGTGACTTAAAGGTTGTTGGGTGCACGTACGAAACATTGAGCACACTTTGACGGTCGCCCAAACAAGTTGTCTATGGTACGTGGCACGGGGTCAGATTGCAACTCATAAATCGCATCTGAAGTTGCTTTTAATTATTAGTACGACCCGTTGTTGGTTTTTAGCATGGAATATTAATTAAATGAGAAATAATTTGAAATAAGTATTTACTAGGGTGTATAAGTACATATATAGTAAATGTGTTATGGTTTTCCAAAATCTCTATAGTAAAATTAATACAAATTGGACCAAACACCTACTATTAATATTATTAATTTTGCATGATATTATATGTAGGCAGGCAGTGGTTGACAGGTTTGCCTCGATTCTATTTCTTATTTCATTCTTCACCAGTCCACTGCACCATTATTACTTCCATTAATTTTATTTTTAATTTTTTATACTGAGGATTTAAATTAGTAAATTAACCAAAATGGGTTGTTTTTTTCTGAGTTAGGGCATCCACATCTATTTTGTTAAAGGTCCATATCATTATCATGTAGGTAAACAATTCCATTTTTATTTAAACAATAATTATATTTTATTAAGTTTGGTTTATTTATTGATTTGTTTGAACATTATCTTTTATTATCTTTATTAGAAAATTTATCCATAATTTATTTTAAATAAATGATATTTTTTATAGAATGTTTTTTTTTTATATAAAATACTAAAATAAAAATCATATTATATTATAATTATCTATATTATAATTAATTAATTATTTATATCATAAATAAATCATATTTAGTAATTTTGTGATATTATAAATTATTAAAATATGTAAATATAAATTATAAAGTGGTCGATGATGTAGCAGTGGAGACCACTTTAGACCATCCACACACGTGTAAGATCTTACTCCTTTCACAAGTGGCACATCAGCTTTGCAATAACACATTCCACACACATGCAAGACCAAACTCATTTCTAAATTAATAAATTATAATATAAATAACATAGATAATTATAAAATATAGATAACTAGAATTTTACTTTTGTTTTCTTTTATTATATTTTGTGTAAATATAATTTAGCAGTTTAAATAAAAAATTGCATAAAAATATCATTTTTTAAAAATAAAGCGTGGGTAAGAAATTTAATAAAAATATTTAAAAAAAATTAATGTTCAAATAAACTAATAAATGAATTAAATTTAATAAACATATTAATAATAATTAATGTTTAAACAAACAAACAAACTAATTAAATTAAAAAATGTGTGTTTAATATATATATTTTATTTGTTGAAAGACCTTGCAAGTTTAGCAAGATGGGGGTGGTCTGCCATGTCATCTTGCAAGAGCTCTTGCAAGACGTGTGTGGATGCTCTTAGAAATAAGTTTGGTTTTTCATTGATGTGGAAGATATTATTTCAAAGCTGATACAACACTCTAGAAAGGAGTTTGGTTTTTCATTAATGTCTATGCTCTTATATTGTAGTGTCTAATGTGTGCCAATTGAGTTAAGTAAAACAACTAAAAAGACAACATGTTAAATATATGTATCTTGTCTAAATTATATTTAAGTAATCACAATCTTTAAAACCATTTTCAAAAATATATATTATTACATTATTAATATATAATTTGTAATCAAATTTAATAAAACATTTAGTTGATAAAACATTATAATTTAATAAAGAAAATGTTGACGGGTCTGTCTGACATGACCAATTTAAAAAACCAAAAAATTACTACCTCCGCAAGTGACTGCTTGCAGAAAGACCATTTATTTTAAATCTTGAGCTTGAAACTATGATCTCGTTACACGACCCATTAATAAAATGACACATGACCCATTTCCTGGAAGTGGAGACCAGCGAGGCATCAATGAGCCACCTCCGCATGTGCTACCTGGGAATGAAGATTTGCAATGAGCCACCTTCTCAAGTGATATGTTGAGAGGATTGGCACCTCCGCAAGTGCTATGCCCTCTGCCGCAAGTTTGAAACTTGAGAGCACCTAAGTTAAGTTGAGTTTTTTTTAAGAAAAATGTCCCCTCCACAAGTTGCGGCAAGGACACTTGCCGCTATTTGAGGCTTCCTCGGCCAACATCTCTATGTGCCTGCAACACTTCCATTGGCGAATTGTTGGGCCGAGCTGGATTTGAACCAGCATAGACATATTGTCAACGAATTTACAGGTCGTCTCAATTAACTACTCGAGCTTCGATCCAACGCCTAATTGATTTTAGACGATTGAAAATATCATTCCTATGGGCATGATTTACCCCCAGAGGGACTCGAACCCTTGTTATCTCCGTGAAAGAGAGAAGTCGTGAAACCGCTGGACCATAGGGGTCGAGGGTCAGAAGGAAAACACAAAAAATCGGATACTGACTTTTGGTGAGTGTGGAAGAGAGTTGGATATGAGGTTAATTGAGTTGGGTAAAACAACTATTTACACTAAATGTCCCTTTACTTAGACCCAATCCCATAACTTACGCCCAAATTGTCACCATTAGATGTATCTTTCTTGTCATGTATACAAATCTCTATAATAGTCTTTACATGTAAAGAACTTCTCTTGAATAAATATTAAAACCATCCTTCTTTTCTTAAGAGCTTTTTGGAGAGTTACACATATTCTGACATAGTATTGAAGTCAATATCTAACTACCAATATAGGGATTCATCATTATAGGATGATATGTACTCATCTTGACCCTCTGGGATAATATTTCTCATCTAGCCTCGATTGAAGGGGCATGTTCGAGTTCCACATCGTCTAGACCCGTAGAGTTGAACTATATATTTCTCTTGAATATTTGTTGCAATTTTATTTCTCTGTTCAATGGCTCTTTTGGTAAGTAACACGAGGGTTCTACATATTCTCACAGATAATGTTGAAAGACATAACTATATACCAAATTATACCAATATTTGAAGTTATATAAACCTATAGAAAATGGAGCATATACATGTATACCTTCGGAAAAAAAAAACCGTTAGCTATTTTAAGAAAATTGACTGAAATAGCAACTCAATTCACTTTATAGTCATATTTTAAAGCAAATTTCCAACATAGCCGGAATTTTAGTGTAAACCACATTTTTCTAATTAAGAACAAAATTGTGATTAAATCAAAAAAATATTCAATATGATCTCCCTTTGAAGGTATTAACGAGACGATTATAATGATATAATCTGTAAAAAGCAATTTTTAATGTATTTTATTTAATATATGAATTATATTATTAAGGGGTTGTTTGTTTACCTCTTAGTAGTTCCATTAAGAGGCAACCTCTGAATCGTTAAGAGGTGAATCTTGTTTGGCAAAAAATAAAGTATGCCTCTTAATGGTCTAAACCCCATTTAATGATTTTGTATCTTGGGCCTTCTTTAACCATTAAGCACTCTAATTTTATTATAAACAATTACCAAACAACCATATTTAGTTTTGCACTGTATCATAAGAGCCTCTTAATCCTTCTGACCACTTAATCATTCTGCACCAAACCACTATCATAAGAGCCTCTTATAAAATGTTGCCTTTCTAAAAAAACTACCAAATAGCACCTAAGTTGTATAATGTAAAACGAGAAGTAAGAGGTATAGATTTAATTAAATAAGTGAAACTTAATAATTAAAAATAGAGTAAATTACACAAGAGGTCCCTGTGGTTAGGTCAGAATCTGGATTTGGTCCCTAAAATGAAATAATTACACCGGACGTCCCTATGGTTGTCATTTTGTTTCACGTCAGATCCCTGTGGTTGTCAAATGGTTTCAGTTTTGGTCCTCATGGTTTAGATAAAAAAGGGTAATTTGAAACAAAATGACAACCACAAGGATCTCACATGAAACCAAATGACAACCATAGGGACGTCTGGTGTAAATATTTCATTTTAGGGACCAAATCCATATTTTGATCTAACCACAGGGACCTCTGGTGTAATTTACTCTTAAAAATATTTAATTTTGGGAAATATGGTTTACGCATTTGCGTATTTCTTATTTGACTAAATTGCAATTTTGGTCCATGTGGTTTGTTGTTTTTCTCACTTTTGGTCCCTACAAAATTTTTATTGCAAGAAAAACCCTGTGGTATGCAAAAATGCTCGTTTTGGTCCCTGCGACTAACGTCTGTTAATGTGCAGCTGTTAAAAGCCCCCATGTGCCTTGCACATGAAGGCATATTGGTCTTTTGCTTACTTTTTTATTTTTCACTAAAAACCCAAAAATCAAATGATGATATCAAACTCATCTCAGTCATCTTCTCCGGTTAAACCCCATCTCCGGCCACCGTAATTCACAGGAGATAAGATCAACCATAAAAAATCAAGATCAAATCAAACTCAACAACATTAACATTAACATCAAGAATATTTAAACTAACAACTTTAAGAAGATCAACCAAGTTCAAGAATATCAAGAATTTACATATTTGTTAAAAATTATTATTACACTAAAGTACTCATCTAAATCAAAAACCCTAAATCTAAAAACAAAAAACTAGTCTCGATGGTTCCAGATTGATGAACAAAAACAAAAAACTAGATCGATCGTCTTTGTGCCATCACCATGGCTACTGACGACGATAACTGGGTGAAATCCGCCATCGATGACGACAACTTGGTCGTTCACCTCCTTCTCACACTCCGTCAACCATCTCCTCCGCTAGCTTGGACCATCCGTCAACGCCGTTCTAGACCACCGGTGGTGTTACTTCCTTCCGCCGCTAAGAAATCGACGGCCGCTAGGGTTAGTCCTACTACTCCGTTGTCCTGGAGCGGTGGCACTACTTCCGTCAGCGGCGGCGGTGGTATCGAGGAGTCCAGCCGGTGGTATCGAGGAGTCCAGCCGGTGGTTCTAGGGTTAAAAGATGGGGAAAAAAGAAGATTGAAAGGAAAGAGAACGAAGGATAGAGATGGTCGGTGGTAGAAAGAGAGAGATATGAGGTGGGTGTTCGGTGGTAGAAAGAGAGAGGAGGAAGTTTTCTAGGATTAAAAAGAAGTTTGGGGTAAAAGACCATTTTACCCTCATGTGCAAGGCACATGGGAGACATTTAACAGTTGCAGTTAACGGCTGTTAGTCTTAGGGACCAAAACGAGCACTTTTGCATACCACAGGGTTATTCTTGCAATAAAAAAAATTAAGGACCAAATGTGAGAAAAACAACAAACCATAGGGACCAAAATTGCAATTTACTCTTCTTATTTTTTTTCCTTTTTTTAATTAGAAAAATGCGGCTTACACAAATGCATAAATTCTTGTTATTTTGAGACTTTGCTTCAAAAATGACAATAAAGTGAATTTATAGATAAATGAACTATTTTAGTAAACTTACCATTATTTTATACTCTCTCCGTCCCAAAATAAGTATCTATATTACTATTTTTGTTTGTCTCAAAATAACTGTCCACTTTCAAAAGTATATTCTCATTTTTCCATTCTATCCTTAATTATGTGATGGAGAAATTTTCTCTCTCAATAATTAAAGGTAAAAGTATACCTTTATTAATTAAAAAGTGTAATAATTATATACTTCTAAAACTGTGTGACTTTTTCATTATGAACATTTATTTTGAGGCAGGGGTAGTTTTTTATTTGAACAAATACTACCATATTTAACTTCTAACATTATTACATTTATTAGGGTTAAAAACAACTATTTTTTTCGTTTTAAAATCTTCAATTTGGTTATTCCAATTTATGGAGATTTTTTTTAAATTAAACTTTAATAGCTATCTAATTGATTTTGTACTTATATTGTATTAACTTATTACTCATAATTAAACTTTATAAAAGAAATATGTTGGCTTTGAAGTGGGAAGTGTTATGTTGACAAATAATTTAAGTGGAGAACATGAGTGTTTGTTAATTAATGGGGATGGGCATGGGCAATTGCTTTAAAATACCATAAACTCCTTATCCTTCAACAAGCTTTAATTTATGTGCATAAACAAACCATTTACAAGTACAAAACTAGATCTACCTTTTCTTGTCCCTTCCTTTGTTATACAATTATTACACCTTTTATTTATTTCTTTATTATAAAAACAACATAACAAATTCAATTTTAATTTTGATACTTTGAAACAACTCAATGAATTTAGTAGATTTTTTAAGAGGCATGCGCGGTGGATGTGAAGAAGTAGGTCATTATCTCGACAATAGACATCTCTCGATTCGAAATGTATCGAAACTCTTAGTGTTCAAGTGCCTAAAGACATGTCGGTTGAAGTAGAATCTTCCTTTTTATCAATCAAACTTTCGACGGTTCACTAAAAAAGATAGCGAAAAAATGGAATCGATTCACAAGAATTCTTCCATACTATGTATAATCTACGTATTAAGATACCATAGACCACAATAGTTTCTATACCTAGAAATATGTCCTAAGGACTAAAAATGTTCCCTAAATATAAATTGTTTTTTACGGTACTTGAAATTAAAGAAAATATTGTTACTACTGGTATAGTTCTATTAAAATTTTTTCAACTTCTTTGGTTTAAACTCTTTTTATATTGTAAATATATCTAAAACGAGAAATCGATTGTTGTTTTTTATATGAGTGCATAATATATCAGTAACAATGATGTATGTATATATGATGGTCGGAACAAAATACAATAAAAATTGAAATCAATATGTACATATGATTGTATCCACTCAGGTTACACGTACGTCTTGTTTCTAGATCTGTCATGCCATGGTGGTTTAGTGGAGGTATGACACTACCCAAATCTTCTTAGAGCATCCCCAATCATGAACTTGTGTTAGAGGTTCATGATATTGTCAAATCAGCTTTCTCTCTCTGTCACATCCGTTTTCTCTTTCCTACTCATTTTATAAATCTTTAAATCTCAATCATGAACCGATTCATGATTTATATAATAAAAAACTACAATATTAATATTATAACAATTAAAAATTACTTATTATGATTAAAGATAATGACTATAAATTAAAATGATAAAAAATTATAATAATTAAAAAGCTATAAAAATAAAGGATACATAAATGAAAATCATAAAAAAATAAAATTTTGACGATAAATAAAAGTTATTGAAATTAAAATAATTATAATAATATGTGTTATCAAATAATTTACTTTTACAATTGTTTATTTATTATTTAATCAAATTTATTACATATCGATATATTTTTCTATTTTGTTAATAGGGTTTTCAGAACTTCGATCACAATAATATTCACATGTGGGTAAAGGTTGCTGAATTTTCTTGTTGCTTCTCATTGATTTACACAAAATATATAAAGATTATAAAATGGATTACAAATGGGAATTCTGATAATCAAGGAAACTATATAAAAGATAACTACAAAAATATATACACTATAATTCACTAATAGTCTGTTAGTGAATGTCCAAAAACCAATCAACGATGATTGTAATTTGAGTTTTGTTTCATGAAATTAATAAATAAATAAAAGGTATTGCCCATTTTATTATGTCTATATTATATATCATGTGTTTTAATTATTATTATAATAAATAACCTTAGAATAATGTATTTTAAATGTCCTGAATCATATTATTTATAGTCCGAATGATGCATTTGACCTTACCATTTTGAGGGAAGGTGTATGGGCATGAAAAATAGAATTACATGCCATGTTTGACACCGTGTTGGTGAAAAAGAGAGTTGTTGAATTCACGTCCATTATCGCATTGAAACGATTTAATCTTCTCTCCAAATTGCGTATGAACGTACATGTGAAATTGTAAGAATATAGGGAAAACTTGAGACTTTGTGTCTAGAGGGAAGTTCAAATAAAGTGAGAAATGTCATCAAGCAAGACTGTGTAATATTTATGACCTAACTATGATCTAACAGGAGATGTCCACAAGTCGACATGTATGATATCAAACGGGAAGTAAGTAATAGTTTTACACAAAGTAAACACATATGACAATGTTTGCCCAAAGAACAAGCATTACACGATACATCGGTTTTGACTTTTTTACTAGAAACAAAATTACTATGCCGAAGTAAACTAAAAATAGAAGATCATGGTTGTCTAAGACGGTTGTGCCAAGTTGAAGGAGACACAATGTGAAGATCAATCGGGAGGACTGGACATTTGAGACTTAATTGAGAGGGTAGAGATCACCGGAATTATTGCATCTCGTGATAAGGTTCCCCGTTTTAAGATCCTTTGCAGAAATGCTAAACAAGTCAAGTTCTAATGAAACTTTATTTTCACGAGTGAATTTGCGAACATGAATAAGATTTTTGATTATGTAGGGAACATGGTAGACATGGTTAAGAGTATAGGGTCGGTTCGGGTAATGAATAATGGTAGAACCTTGACCAAGGATTGGAATGCTTGTGTCGTTTCCCACTAAAATGTAATGAGGTTTGCTTAAAGAAAATAAATTTGAAATTTTACCCGAGTCACTACTGAGGTGTCAAGTAGAGCCCGTGTCCATATACCAATTGTTCTATGGTGGTTGAAGTTGCATGGTGTGGAAAGCATCTTTGTAACAACCCGGATTCCAAACATACAACAAATAACATATTTAACATAACACAGTCTCATAATAGAAGATACATCATATTTCATTTACGGTCCCTTAGTCTTTCTATCCAAAACAATTATTTCAGTACAAACTTTTTGCTAATAATTTACATAATAACTACTAACATGATAGATACAAAAACACATCACGGATCTTCATAAACATATGTCTTCAAAAGTATTTCATAGAATTTCCTATCGTTTGTCCTTATTTGCTCCATGACCTGGAATACATATTTTAAAACAAAATGAGGGTTAGACCTAGCGGTCTAAGTGAGAAAATCCCTGTTAGTTTTAAAACCCTTTGCACAAATACCATATACATAATCCAAAGATGAATACCAATTAAGACTCGTGCATCGTGTACTTCCTGTCTCATTTTCCATGGCCATATTAGTTGGTTGCAAGCCAACTAATAAATTAACTCCGCTGTACGACAATTATAGCCAACACCGCTGTACGAATATTACAGCCAACACCACCGGTCCTAAGCCCGGCCAACGTATTCTCATATAGTGTAATGCTCATGTAAATACAATATCTCAATATATTATATTTCAAACATAAACACATAATCACACCATCTATCACATTCCCAATCCACACATATATGTATTCTAGTTTAAAAACGTTTTAAAGTAAAACTCACCTGTTTTGCTTATCACCAAAATCCTTCCAAGCTATTATCAAGCACTCCAATCTTTACCCCAAATTCACAGAATCTGAAACCAAATAAATACCGATATCTCTTTAAAGACTAAAAACTCTAAAATCCCAAAATCCTCGACTCATGTCGCAACCAACTAAAATGATAATCCTTGTCGCAACACATGCACATGTGATAGGCGGGTATCACCCCCCCCCCCCTAAATCTTACCGCAAGTGTACGGGTCGAAGTCAAGTAATAGTACTTAGAAAGTACGAGTATCGAACACAGGGAACTAGGAACTAAGTATCACAATGACTACAATTGCTATTAACTGAACTATCAATATTTTGAGTGGTTGGTTTATAAACTAAGTAAATGCAAACAAACTAAATCAAACACGGATCAGTAAACAACTTAAGAAACTTTGATAGAGAAAACAGTTGAGGGTTGAAAATCCTATGGTTCTCATATATAAACATCTTACTCTAAACAATTACCAGTTATTCCCTTTAATGAATACCCAATCTTTAGACCACCGTTGTTCTTTCTCAAGCGACAACGGGTTTTATTGTAAAAGCATGGTTCTTTCTCAAGCAACCACGAGTTTTATCTTGAAAACACAAGTTATATCTCTCGATCTCAACCTATGTAATTCAAAACACATTAAGCGCAAGATTGTAATGGGACTAAGGCTTACTCGGTATATCTCTATCACCTTTCTCACCTTAGGCATGCAATTTCTAGTTCTAGTTAACAATTAATTCTCTCGAACTTAATTGAAAACAACACAACAATTGGAAGCTAGCTAAACTCACAAAAGCATTAAAAACGAAATCACATGCTTCATTAATTAAGGAAAACTGATAAAAGTTCAAATCATCTGTTCATATGCTATAAACCACATTCATTCCAACCCCAACATCTAGAATTTAGTTCATGTTGGTGGTGGATTCAAACACAAAGAAAAAGGATGAAACGTGTATGTAAACATGATGAATGTGGAAATGATGAATGTAATGGTGACTCCCTTCTAGTGTGCTCGTATCTACTTTACGTGATGAACGTGGCTCCAATCGATCCTCTATCGTGACTCCAAAAGCTCCGAAAAACCACTGAAAATCGCCCCAAGTCGCTCCCGGTCGTCGTGTGTGTGTTGCGCGAAGAATAACCTAAAATATGGAAAAACGCCAAAATAATAGGCTGGAACAGTGAGTCCCGCGACTTGTTCCGCGGTTTGCAAACCGCGGCACAAGTCGCCCGGTTTTCTGAATGTGTCTGGGTCAGCTTCGGGTCCTGGTTCGGGCGCGGGTCTTGGGCTTGGATCTCGGGCTTCCGTTGGGTTTCGTTTTGGCTCTTTTTGGGCTCTTTTTAGCTTCTTTTCTCGATGATTACTGCCTTTTAAATAACCTGCACATTCCACTAGATAAACAGTAAAATCTCGCCTTTTTGCTAGAACACAAGCCAATCTCATTGGATTGAGGACCGAAAATAACGCCAAAAAGTGGCGTTATCAACAACCCCAAACCGAGCGTTGCTTGTCCCCAAGCAAATTAGCGATAAAATAGAATAAAAGCACACATCAGTGAAATATAATAACTGCACAACTCTCAATCGGTACCATGTAATGCACTGGTGATTTCCCATATCCGTGAATGCCTATCTCACTCTCGCTTCTTCCTTATTCTGTTTGATCTCTGACCTTTCATTGTAAGTTGAACTTGTGACTGCTTCGTTTCCATTAAGGTCGTACTAGGTCTAAACATACTAGGGAAAACATTTCGCCTCGACTCTACCTCACAGGATTCTCTCATTTCGCTCGAACCTAGGTTATCGCACATGTTGTTATGTAAAGGGAGGTTGTATACAAGAATATTCAAAAGTTACATGACAACTCTAATGAAAGACGCACAAAAGTCCAAAAAATCGATCTCCGTAGGGAATCAAGTAGCAAGACAAGGAATATTGGTAAAAGTGGTAGCATACCGTAATCACGTTTTCCAGAAGATCATCCAGGTCTTTACACGGGTTGTAACGGGGCTAAGGTTATGGATAAGAAGTGAAGGGTACAACGGTTCAAAGATCCTTGGTGTGTCAACTTTTAGCCGTTATGAACTTTTCTAATTTCAATTCCTATCATTTGGCCCTCTTTGTCACTGCTGGAGTCGCTTTAACTCTCTTATTTTCTGCTGTAGATAATATCTAAACTAACTTTTTTTTAGTTGGGACTTCATTGGTCCTCTTTATTTGATTGGGGCTGCATTGGCCCTCTTTTCTATTTATTTTCATGACTGGCCTGTATTCTTTCTTTTCTTATCTATCTATTGCAGTTCATTACCGCCTCTGGTTGACACACTTTCAGATAAGGGTTGGCTAAGGCTTTTGGTTCGAGTTTAATGGTGGGTATGGAATGAACAAGGTGAGTGTTTGGCTACAAAGGGGGTTATGGTTACACACATAATTGGGTGAAAAAGGAACGAAAGTTAAAAACAGGGTTAAACATACACACAATGCCTGGAATCATCTCTTAAGGCCCACACGATATGGTCTACTACACCCTTACCCAATATCCCGATGGTCGTCTTTGCTACTCAATGCAATAATATAGCGAGATCATTCTATATTCATGACAAGGAACTCGAAAAAGTGTATACGATTTTCGTGTATGAATCCTTCGAAATGAAAAACGTCTTTTAGGCTCAAATCTCACTAATGGGTGGTCTCCACTAATGTCCCTAGTCATGTCCTTTCCTAGTCCTTCCCTAATGGTCACTTCACTATCACGAGATTCTTCCCACAATGGTCGGTCTCAATCATTCAAAACAAAAAAATAGCTAATGCGATCTAAGCATGCAGATGTGCGGGAAATCTACGTGCATAAACGTGGGCCCGATTGGGCAACCCCAAACCTTACCCACACATTGTCCCCAATGTGCAAGTGTCGACGTAGGCGATACTAAAACAAGTATCGTTGTGCGGTTATTACAGGTAGTAGATAGGCAAGACATAACATTAAAGCACAAACATCAAAGAGCGATTTCATTAAAATGTGGCCACCCCAAACCTAGGCTGTAACACCCTCAAATTTGGAACGAGCAACTGAATAAATTTCAATAAAATACCCAACAAGATAAAACCATTTCTACAATTCATTCCTTAAAATACCTCAAAATTTAAAACGTTAAAATTCTCCCAATGAAATAACTTATGTTATTTAACACCACACAAGTTGCTAATTCCAGATACGTGCGGAAGACTTCACTAATTCAAATCACCTCGCGAGCACTCTACTAGCACACGACCTTTCACACATGTCACTAGAACTACTCCCAACCTGAGACCTGTTGCACATGCCGACAAATAAAAAGGGTTAGGCTAACGCCTAGTGAGTTCAAGCATTTTATCATGACTATATAAAATCATAAATCGAGAGAGTGGTAGTTTTAGTCATGATTTTAAAAGAGTTTATTTTAAACGCAATTCATCCATTTTCCAACTCATAAAATTCCATATTGAAATCTTTATTATAACACGATTTCCAAAATAGACTCATTTCTAAACTCAACGTGAAAGGTGAAATAACATTCAGTTCTTAAAACGATTAAACTCATAACTATTCGCCATTATTCCAAAACATCTCAAAACATGGATGAAACATAATCCACAACTCATATAATCGTGGAAAGCAATTCTCATAAACATGACACGTCACCGAAAACATGGATAAATACAAATACCCAAAACATCACACACGGGTGAGATATAAACGACAACTTGCATACCATGGAAAACAATCCATATAAATATAACACGTCACCGAAAACATGAGTAGCAACAAATACCCAAAACAACACATTTCGGTGATGGGGGAGACCCGTATACATCGCACGTGACGGAACACTAAAGTGGGTCACTTACTATGCAATAAAACACACACGTGGATTACTCTCGTAAAACTGAGCTCAATCACTCCAGATCTATTGCTCACGAGACTAGGATGCCCCCAACTTCAACCACTCCAGGTCTATACATTGGGTCACCAAATCCACAACAGCACATTAGGGATTACACCTTACTGCTCATGAGACGACGCCCGACCATCTAGGTCCACGCCTTACTTATCATGGATCCCGATGCCTATCCCGTGCTAAGCACATATATGGAATTACACCTTACTGCCCATGAGACGACGCCCGACCATCTAGGTCCACGCCTTACTTATCATGGAACCTGATGCCTATCCCGTGCTACAAAATAAACTAACGTCTCGTAAAACTGAGCTCAATCAATTCCGACCTCTTGCCCGCGAGACTAAGGGAAACTCAAATGCCTATGGATCCATAGCTATCAAGGTCTAAATATTACACGACCCCAAATAAATAAACACATGCATTCAAAACATGCAATTCCCCAATAACATAATTCATTATCAAAACTCAATCTTGAGTTACCAAAACTGGACAAATGTCCCCAAGACTTAATAAAATTCAATACCGAGCCACAAGCTCAACTAACTCCAAAAAGGTAGTTTATGAAAGTTATAAAATGACATCAAATATAACAACACACACCGTTTGCCGGTAAATACTTCAATTCCATGAAAACCCGAAATAAAACTTTGGATCGGGTAAACCCTCATTTCCAAGGACTCGCGCCTTTACGTTTTCAAAACATCACATGATGTACTATATGCATATTTCCAAAACATCCACAATGCATTTTTATAATAAATAGACTCCATTTATCACATAAATCAGCAACTCATTTCATGTATGATTTATCATCACATTTTTCCAAAATATCCAAAAGTATTGTCTTATAATATTTACCACAATTAATACCTAAAAAGGTAAAATCCATCAAATAACCCAATATTGATAATTTTCAGGTAAAACACACAATTACTTGAAAAAATAACATTTTGGCATATACAAAGTTTTCGCAAAGTAACTTGAACTCACCTCTGCTAGATTAAGTTAAATCTAGATTTTTCCCAAACGTATGCTCCTTTGATGAAGTTTGTATCCTCAAGCCAAAACTTCCAAAACCTAGGTTTATGAATTTCCAACCATCAATACTCAAGTCTAACCATAAGGAATCATCATCCATTCAACATATACCAAAATACCCAATTTATACCAAACCCTAGATTCATTCATGAAGAAGATGAAGATTATTTCAACCATCCACCATCAAAATCGTCCAACAACATTCCAAAGTAGAAGAAAGATGAAATCAACAACAATAACAACTATTGAGTAGGGAGAGATTACCTTAACCATTAGAATCTTCCAAAAACGATCTCCTACTCTCCCCAAAAGTTCCAAGCTCCCAAAAGTCCATCAATGGAGGAAGAGGGTTTGATTTGGTGAAGAAATGAGGAAGGGGAAGGGGGTTCTAGGGTTTTTAGTGAGAGGGGCGATTTTTAGAGAGAGAGGTGGAATAAATAATGAAAGAAAGCTGCAAGCCGTGGGTTTAAAACCCTCTGAGCCCGACGACGATTGTGACACGGCGAGAGCGACCATGTCACAATCGCCGGGGCACTCTCGCCCGCTACCCAAAATGTTCACGGTACACTTTCGGCGAAAGTGACACTGCGAAAGTGACCATGTCACTCTCGCGAGTGTCATACTCGCTGGCCCTCCCAAAACCCTCGGTACATTCTTGGCGAAAGTGACAATGTCACTCTCGCGAATATCATACTCGCTGGACTTGTACCGAGTCCTAACTTGGCCAATTTCTCGAGAGATCCAATTAGCATCACGTGTCCCGACTTCCAAAGCAACACCTTGTCCTTCTAATAATTCTAGATGGATTCATTTACAATTGGAGTTAGGATTTTTGGGGTGTTACATAGGTCGTGGCCTAGGTTTGTCAACTAAAGCCAACCCCAAACCTCGGTAAAACCGAGGTTTGCACATGAGTAAAATTGAGTGTGTAGATGTTAAAAGTGAGGCACACCAAACCTAAGTGAAACTTAGGTTTGTTGCATCTCGTTAACTAATAAGGAACATAACATCATACACCACTCTTTAACATACAAAGTTAGAGCATACCTGTTTGCCCGGATGGAGAAAATCCTCATGAAAGATTGGAGCGACTTCGGACGAGAGATAGCGGAGAAAATGGAGCGAGAGAAGGTAGACACAAAAGAAACAAAACAACAAGCGAAAGAAAACAAAGAAAACGAAAAACTTCGAAAACAACTCAGGGACTCCCGCGGTTTGTAAACCGCGGCCAAAGCCGCGTAAGTCTCTGTTTCAGAAAATATTTTTTTTTGTAAATAATTAACACTCAAAAACATAAAATAAGAAGGAATCAAACATCGGTGGGTTGCCTCCCACCCAGCGCCGTAATTAAAGTCGTGGCACGACTGTGTGGCTCTCAACTTGGTTCGGTATCCGCAGACTCGAATCGCCCACACTTGCGGTTCTTCGCGGATTCTTCTACAGCTGGTTTTACTCGATCCTCGGACTCCTCTTCACTTCTTTCTCTCGCCCTCTCGAACATCTTGAAGACTAACTTCTCGCCACCAACCCTCAGGGTCATCTCTCCTTCCTCCATATCTATCAGCGCTCTACTCGTGGCCAGAAAGGGTCTTCCCAAAATCAGCAGGACTTCCATGTCTTCATCGACATCCAGTACCACGAAGTCCACCGGGAAGTAGAACTCACCGACCTTGATGAGCACATCTTCTATCACTCCATACGGGTACACGATCGATCGATCCGCAAGCTTAAGGGTCATGTACGTTGGTTTCACCTCTCCCAGGCCGAGTTTCCTGAAAACATATAAAGGCATTAAGTTAATACTGGCTCCTAAATCGCATAATACCTTATCAAAATTAAAATTCCCAATTGGAATAGGGATCGAAAAACTCCATGGATCCTTAAGCTTCGGGGGAAGCTTGTTCTGGATGATCGCGCTGCACTCCTCAGTAAGTGCAATGGTGGCTTGGTGTTCGATTGCCCTCTTCTTGGATAAGATCTCTTTCATGAACTTCATGTATGAGGGCATTTGTGCCAACGCATCTGCAAAAGGGATGTTAATATGTAACTTTTTAAATACATCAAGAAATTTAGAAAAATTAACATCATCCTTATTCGTTTTAAGTCTGTTCGGATAAGGCACTCTTGGAGTTTTCGGCTTGACTGGTGGTTGCTCTTGCTTCTTCTTTTCACTCTTCGAGTTCTCTTCAATCACAATCTCTTCATCAGCTTCCAACTCATCCATGTCCACAATCTCATCCTCTTTCTCTTTAGGATCGGTTTCCTTTGATGGCGGTTCTCGTGTAGGCTCTCCATTCAGCTTCTTTCCACTTCTCAGATAAATGGCATTACATTCTTCCTAGTTTTTCCTTTCGGTTTGACTCGGAAAGGTTCCGGGAGGTCGGTTTTGTAGGGCTTCGGAAATTTTCCCCACTTGCCTTTAAAGGATCTTGATGGATGCGGTGTTCTGTTCAGTAGTCGCCTTGACTGTGCTCACCGTGTTTGCTAACTCTCCAACGGTGCTATCCATCTTGTTCATGAACTTCATCATCATGTCTTCTAACCCCGGTTTCTTCTCCATAGATGGTCCCTCATTGAAATTCCGTTGGTTGAAACCTGGAGGACGGTAAACATTGTAAGCATTAGAAGAATTAGAAAAGTGAGAAGAATTACCTTATGGTTGTTGACCGGGTTGACTCCAAGAGAAGTTCGGGTGCTTCTTCCACCCCTCATTATAGGTATTCGAAAAAGGATCATTCCTCGGTTGGTTGTTCCGGTTTTGTAAGAACTGAACTTGCTCGGGTTCTTGTGGACTACCCCCTTTCAAATGGTTCGTGATCGCAGCTAATTGAGCTTTTATTTCTTTCAGCTCATCCGATTCTTAAACACTCGCAACTCTTCTAACAGCTGATCGTGGAGTAGAAAAACTATGTTCGGCTACGTTCTCGATCAAGGCGACAGCTTCTTCATAAGTCTTCTCCATTAGGGCTCCACCTGCTGCAGCAGTGATATCATTCTTGAACTGCGGGTGAAGGCCTCCAAAGAAAGTTTGGATAATTACCCAGTCGTGAAACCCGTGGTGAGGACACTTTTTCAACATATCCTTGTATCTCTCCCATGCCTCGTATAGGGTCTCTTGGTCCCATTGCGCGAAGTGTGTAATGTCGGCCATCAATTGAGCGGTTCTTCCTGGTGGGAAGAATTTCTGGAGGAATGCGGCTTTCAGGTCTGCCCATGTAGTGATCTGATCTGCTGGCAAGCTCTCTATCCATATTTCAGCTCTACCCTTGAGTGAGAAGTTGAACAGTCTTAGCTTGATGGCATCCTCGTTCACCCCATTGATTTTGAACGTGTTGCATATCCTCTCAAATGCACGAAGATGTGTATGAGGATCTTCTGTCGGGGCCCCTCCAAACTGGTTTTGCGGTACCATGACAATGGTACTTGGTTTAATCTCGAAGTAGTTCGCC
The DNA here is from genome assembly GCA_033807775.1 of Saussurea involucrata. Lineage (NCBI taxonomy): Eukaryota > Viridiplantae > Streptophyta > Magnoliopsida > Asterales > Asteraceae > Saussurea > Saussurea involucrata. Next base: position 108,597,053 of record CM066312.1, on the reverse strand, counting down.
TCAACAGTGGGCGGTTGGACGCCTATCCATGCGGCTGCCACGTTTGGATTGGCAAATGACCGCATCGGAACTCTCGCCGTAGGAGGTGGAGGTGGGTTGTTAACAGGTCTCTCGTCGCCCATCTTTAATTGCCTTTGGGCTTTGGATGCTTTACGTATCTGGCGGGCGGTTCTTTCGATCTCTTGATCAAGTGGTTCGATTCCTTCCCCTCGGGTTTTCCTTGGCATAAACCAATTAGTACCTGAAAAGAAAGTAGGCGAAGTTAGCAATCCAGAAATTGAAAGTGATGGAACAAAGTAAAAAAAAAAAACTGTTCAATGTAATAGCGCTTATAGCTGGTAGTGCTATCAGTTGCAACTAGTTCCCCGGCAACGGCGCCAAAAACTTGATAGGAGGGTATCACCCCCCCCCCCCCCTAAATCTTACCGCAAGTGTACGGGTCGAAGTCAAGTAATAGTACTTAGAAAGTATGAGTATCGAACACAGGGAACTAGGAACTAAGTATCACAATGACTACAATTGCTATTAACTGAACTATCAATATTTTGAGTGGTTGGTTTATAAACTAAGTAAATGCAAACAAACTAAATCAAACACAGATCAGTAAACAACTTAAGAAACTTTGATAGAGAAAACAGTTGAGGGTTGAAAATCCTATGGTTCTCACATATAAACATCTTACTCTAACCAATTACCAGTTATTCCCTTTAATGAATACCCAATCTTTAGATCACCGTTGTTCTTTCTCAAGCGACAACGGGTTTTATTGTAAAAGCATGGTTCTTTCTCAAGCAACCACGAGTTTTATCTTGAAAACACAAGTTATATCTATCGATCTCAACCTATGTAATTCAAAACACATTAAGCGCAAGATTGTAATGGGACTAAAGCTTACTCGGTATATCTCTATCACCTTTCTCACCTTAGGCATGCAATTTCTAGTTCTAGTTAACAATTAATTCTCTCGAACTTAATTGAAAACAACACAACAATTGGAAGCTAGCTAAACTCACAAAAGCATTAAAAACGAAATCACATGCTTCATTAATTAAGGAAAACTGATAAAAGTTCAAATCATCTGTTCATATGCTATAAACCACATTCATTCCAACCCTTAACATCTAGAATTTAGTTCATGTTGGTGGTGGATTCAAACACAAAGAAAAAGGATGAAAACGTGTATGTAAACATGATGAATGTGGAAACGATGAATGTAATGGTGACTCCCTTCTCGTGTGCTCGTATCTACTTTACGTGATGAACGTGGCTCCAATCGATCCTCTATCATGACTCCAAAAGCTCCGAAAAACCTCTGAAAATCGCCCCCAAGTCGCTCCCGGTCGTCGTGTGTGCTGCACGAAGAATCACCTAAAATCTGGAAAAACGCCAAACTAATAGGCTGGAACAGTGAGTCCCGCGACTTGTTCCGCGGTTTGCAAACCGCGGCACAAGTCGCCCGGTTTTCTGAATGTGTCTGGGTCAGCTTCGGGTCCTGGTTCGGGCGCGGGTCTTGGGCTTGGATCTCGGGCTTCCGTTGGGCTTCGTTTTGGCTCTTTTTGGGCTCTTTTTAGCTTCTTTTCTTGATGATTACTGTCTTTTAAATAACCTGCACATTCCACTAGATAAACAGTAAAATCTCTCCTTTTTTCTAGAACACAAGCCAATCTCATTGGATTGAGGACCGAAAATAACGCCAAAAAGTGGCGTTATCAACATGTCGCAACTAACTACTGCGACACAGTAGCATATCGCACCCAACTGTTGCGATATACATCATATCACAACCAACTATTGCGATATACCACAAGTCGCAACTGACCATTGCGATATCAAGAGCTTGTCGCAACCCAAGGTTGCGATATCCATGAATGTCGCAACTCAAGGTTGCGATACCTATGATGTTCATCAATATCTCAGTTAACTAAATTCATCCTAAACCCAGAAATTTGTAGTTTTAGACCATGAATGTTTCTGATATTTTGCAGATATGTTTAAGACTATTAACAGAACCTAACCATATACTCAGATTTCCCAAAACATCCATATTTCATCAAAACCCATCCATAAACTTATATAAAACTTTATCTAAAAGAAAAGGATGGATTATGAGAAAACATACCTTTAATCTCACAAGTTTGAACCCTTTAATTCCAGCTAAAATCTTTCCTTTCTTCTTCTTCTTCTTCTTCTTCTACGGCTCTATCTCTCTCTCTCTCTCTCTCTTTTCTCTTTCTCTCTCTTTGCCGTAAACAAGATACACACACATACTTTTTAGTTTTGCTAATTGTGTCTTAAGGAGACACCTCCTCCTTCTAATTGGAAGTATGGCGGTGGTGGTGTTTGGTTTGGTTAAAATGATCAAACAAACCCTAATCTTCTCCTATTTGGCAAAACATACCCTTAGGCTCCTATATAAAAATTAAAACTTACCCCTTAACTTATAAAACTACTTATACCAAAATAATAAAGATTAAATTAGACCAATAACATACCTGGTTATTACAACATCTCCCCCTTAAAAGAATTCCGTCCCAGAATTCAGTTAAGCAAAAAGATGAGGGTATTTAGTTCTCATTTCTGACTCTGATTCCCAAGTAGCATCCTGACCTCTATGATGTCTCCACTGTACTTTTACTTGTCGGATTTCTTTGTTCCGCAACACTTTGATTTTATGATCAACAATGGCTTCCGGTTCTTCCACATAATTCAGCTTTTCATCAACTTGTATATCTGGTAGAGAAACGGCCTGATCTGGCGTAACCAAACACTTCCGAAAATTCGATACATGAAAGGCGTTGTGAATCTTGCTCAACTCTGGCGGAAGATCCAACCTGTATGCTACTTCACCAATCCTTTCCGTAATTGCAAACGGCCCGATGTACCTTGGACTAAGCTTACATTGTTTCCCAAATCGAATGACTCCTTTCCAAGGTGAGACTTTCAACATTACGAAATCTCCAACTTGGAATTCTAACGGCTTTCGGCGTCGGTCAGCGTAGCTTTTCTGTCTGTCTTGAGCCACTTTCTATCGTTCCCGAATCTGAGTAATATTATCCGCGGTTAACTGAACTATATCTGGTCCCGCTAACTATTTTTCTCCCACTTCGTTCCAACACAGAGACGTTCGACACTTTCTACCATACAGAACTTCAAACGGTGCCGCTTGTATGCTGGAATGATAACTGTTGTTGTAGGGAAATTCAATCAACGGTAAATGCTTATCCCACGATCCCCCAAAATCCACAATGCAGGCCCGGAGCATATCTTCCAAAGTCTGAATTGTTCGTTCACTTTTGCCGTCAGTTTGAGGATGGTATGCCGTACTCAACTTTATCTGCGCTCCCATTTCTTTTTGAAAACTCCTCCAAAATCTTGAAGTAAAACGACTATCACGATCAGAAATAATCGAGATTGGAACTCCATGTCGAGTTACTATTTCATCAATGTACAACTTGGCTAATCGTTCCAACAAATCAGTTTCTTTTATTGGTAGAAAGTGAGCAGACTTTGTCAACCTGTCAACGATCACCCAAATGGCATCAAAACCTTTCGGAGTCCTTGGTAACTTCGTGATGAAATTCGTAGTAATCTGATCCCATTTCCACATAGGTATTTCTAAACGTTGTAACTGACCAAATGGCTTTTGATGTTCAATCTTTACCTTCTTACAAGTATTACAACCTTCCACATGCTGAGCAATGCTCCTTTTTATTCCCGGCCACCAATAAAATTGTTTTAAATCTTTATACATCTTATTCGTACCTGGATGAATAGAGAAACGAGATTGATGAGCTTCTTGTAGTACCCGATCATGTAAACCACCCAAACGAGGCACCCAAATTCTGTTTCCCAGACACAATAATCCATGATCATCTTTTACAAGCAATGCTGATATACCCACTAACCGTTCCGGTTTCAAATGTTCTTCTTGAAAAGCTTCCACTTGGCACTTCTTCAATTCGTCGAAGATGTTCAGCTCTTAGTGCAATGGCTTTTATTGTTTCACTCCTTTCTTAACGACTTAGTGCATCAGCTACCACATTCGCCTTTCCCGGATGATAAAGAATTTCACAGTCGTAATCATTCACCAGTTCTAGCCATCTTCTTTGCCTCATATTTAATCCCCGCTGATCGAAAAGATGTTGAAGACTCTTATGATCAGTAAAAATTTGACATTTAGAACCGTAGAGATAGTGTCTCCAAATCTTTAGCGCGAATACAACTGCTGCAAGTTCCATGTCGTGTGTAGGATACTGCCGTTCATGATCCTTCAGTTGTCTAGAAGCATAGGCAATAACTTTCCCACGTTGTATTAGTACACATCCCAATCCCAGTTTGGAAGCATCACTGTAAACAACAAAATCATCGGAACGTTCAGGTAATGCTAGTATCGGCGCGCTACAGAGTTTCTCTTTCAGTATTCGGAATGCTTCATCCTGTTCTGTTTTCCATTCGAACTTTAGATTCTTTCAGGTCAGCTTAGTGAGAGGCGTAGCGATACGAGAAAAATCTTTTATAAACTTTCGATAGTAACCGGCTAAACCCAGAAAAATTCGTACTTCGGTTGGCGTTTTCGGCGGTTCCCACTTTTCAATTGCCTTCACTTTCATCGGATCAACTTGAATACCTTTCTCGGAAACTACATGTCTGAGAAACTGAACTTCCCGTAGCCAGAATTCACATTTAGAGAACTTAGCGTATAACTGTTCCTTCTTCAACAATTCCAGAATTAAACGAAGATGTTGTGTGTGCTCTTCTTTGGATCGGGAGTAGATAAGGATATCATCGATAAATACAATAACGAATTTATCGAGATATAGCTTACATACTCGATTCATTAGATCCATAAAAGCAGCTGGGGCGTTCGTCAGTCCAAATGGCATCACCAGGAATTCATAGTGACCGTACCTTGTACGAAAAGCAGTTTTCAGAACATCTTCTTCTTTAACCTTCAGCTGATGATAACCAGATCTTAGATCAATCTTGGAGAAATAACAAGCTCCAACTAATTGATCGAAGAGGTCATCAATTCTGGGAAGCGGATACTTGTTCTTGATCGTGCGCTTATTAAGTTCCCGGTAATCAATACACATTCTCATCGAACCATCCTTCTTTTTCACAAACAAGACTGGTGCACCCCACGACGAAGAACTGGGTCTGATGAAGCCCTTATCGGAAAGATCTTGCAGTTGCGTCATCATTTCTTTCATCTCTCATGGTGCTAAACGATACGGTGCACGGGCTACAAGAGCGGCTCCAGGAATCAGATCTATACCAAACTCTACTTGTCTAACGGGAGGAAGACTATTCAAGTCTTCGGGGAAAACTTCTGGAAATTCATGGACAACAGGAATTTCTTACAACTTATTCTTTTCTGGCTTAATATCTATCACATAAGCTAAGTAACTCGGGCAACCTTTGCTGACACACTTACGAGCTTTTAACATAGATATAAGGCAAGACTGATGATTTCTACGGTCACCATAAATCACTACCGGTCCCCTCTCAGGTAAGACAACATTGATCAACTTCTTATAACAAACTTTGTTAGCATGATTCTCGGCTAACCAATCCATCCCCACTACTACATCAAACTCAATCAAGGCTATAGGAAATAATTGAATAGGTACTCCACACCCCTCTATATTTATCACACAATTATCAAAAACCTCTTTAATGGATACTTGAGTATCATTTGCAGTATCTACCATTAAAGCATGATCTAACACTTTAGGCTTTAAATGCATATAAACAGCAAATGAAGGAGACACAAACGATCGGTTTGCACCGGAGTCAATTAGAACTTTAGCACGTGTAGAGTTTATTAAAAATGTACCTGTAACTACATCCGGAGTTTCCTCCGCTTCTTGTGCTGTTATCTGAAATGCACGGCCCCTTGCTCTTGGTTGCTCTGGCCTTTGTACTACTGGTCTGACACCCGCTGGTCTCCCCGACGTACCCCCTTGCTGTACTCTTCCCCTCGGACAATCGGACTGAATGTGATCCGGAGAATTACATGAGAAACAAAACCGCGTTACTCGACAGTCTTTAGCAACATGTCCGGTCTTCCCACACCTATAACAAACCCGAGGATCAACTTGACAATTTCCTTGGTGGATACGGTTGCATTTCGGACAAGGTCTTTCCGCTGGTCGGAAAGGCGGACGGTTATCAAACCTCTGAAACCTAGACTTCTTTGGATCATACTGTGGTCCTTCCCACTTTCTTTTTCCCATACCTTTATCACTAGCGTTTCTCCCTTTATCCTGTTCCACGGTTTCCGCGGCGTCTACTGCGGCTGAGAAGGTTTCTGGTCCTTTAGCAATCACCAGACTTCTGACTTCTGAATTCGACCCAAAGATAAACCTCTCAATCTTCATTGCCTCCGTGGCAACGTAGTATTCCGTGAAACGAGACTTTTCTAGAAAACGAGCGGTATAGTCCCGAACTGATAAATTCCCTTGATGCAAGTTCATAAACTCCCCTTCCAATTGTGTAACTGCTGCTTGGGGACAAAACTGTTTCCTGAAAGCTATAACGAATTCTTCCCAAGAGAAAGTAGAATATATGTCAGATCATCCAGAAGAAATAAGAGCTTCCCACCAGTATAAGGCATCGACCTTCAATATTGCAGTCCCATATAGTACTATATCCTCTTCAGCACACTTACTAGTTTTGAAGATAGCTTCTATTTCTTTCAACCACCTCATAGCTTTCACTGGTTTCCTTTCTCCTGAGTAGGTCGGAGGTTTGCAACTTAAGAACATTTTATAATCACACTTCTTCGTCACTGGTACGACAGTCTGTGTAATGGGCATTTCATCCTCCGGACCAGGATCTGGTATTTCGGTTTCAGTATTATGAGTTCGGTTGAACATGGCTTGGATATTTGCCTGTAATCTTCCCATTTCAGCCGCTAAGTCGTCTCTTGTAACGAATTCTGCACCTCGCGGTTGAACTCTGCCGCATGTTCTGCCTCTACCTCTTTCTCCCCCTCTTCCCCTTCTCCCAACTGTTGGATTCGTTCTATTAGGATTTCCTCCTCCCTCTCGATTCGTTTGTCGAGTACCACTTGCCATTCTATAGATTCAAATAAAGTTAATATACACATAAGCACATACCACATATAACAAGGTATTCCAGTTCAAACATGTACCTGTAAGATCATAATTACACTGGCCAGGTGTAATCTAAAATTACCTTACATGATGTTCCTTCTACCTTTTTATATTTAACATCCCATGGTTCTACAATAATAGGGACATCCTACTTCACATGCAGTTTATGTCTAGGTACAGATACGAATACCTAAATCCCTTAAACTAGGGCTCTGATACCATCTGAAACAACCCGGATTCCAAACATACAACAAATAACATATTTAACATAACACAGTCTCATAATATAAGATACATCATATTTCATTTACGGTCCCTTAGTCTTTCTATCCAAAACAATTATTTCAGTACAAACTTTTTGCTAATAATTTACATAATAACTACTAACATGATAGATACAAAAACACATCACGGATCTTCATAAACATATGTCTTCAAAAGTATTTCATAGAATTTCCTATCGTTTGTCCTTATTTGCTCCATGACCTGGAATACATATTTTAAAACAAAACGAGGGTTAGACCTAGCGGTCTAAGTGAGAAAATCCCTGTTAGTTTTAAAACCCTTTGCACAAATACCATATACATAATCCAAAGATGAATACCAATTAAGACTCGTGCATCGTGTACTTCCTGTCTCATTTTCCATGGCCATATTAGTTGGTTGCAAGCCAACTAATAAATTAACTCCGCTGTACGACAATTACAGCCAACACCGCTGTACGAATATTACAGCCAACACCACCGGTCCTAAGCCCGGCCAACGTATTCTCATATAGTGTAATGCTCATGTAAATACAATATCTCAATATATTATATTTCAAACATAAACACATAATCACACCATCTATCACATTCCCAATCCGCACATATATGTATTCCAGTTTAAAAACGTTTTAAAGTAAAACTCACTTGTTTTGCTTATCACCAAAATCCTTCCAAGCTATTATCAAGCACTCCAATCTTTACCCCAAATTCACAGAATCTGAAACCAAATAAATACAGATATCTCTTTAAAGACCAAAAACTCTAAAATCCCAAAATCCTCGACTCATGTCGCAACCAACTAAAATGATAATCCTTGTCGCAACACATGCACATGTCGCAATTAACTACTGCGACACAGTAGCATATCGCAACCAACTGTTGCGATATACATCATGTCGCAACCAACTATTGCGATATACCACAAGTCGCAACTGACCATTGCGATATCAAGAGCTTGTCGCAACCCAAGGTTGCGATATCCATGAATGTCGCAACTCAAAGTTGCGATACCTATGATGTTCATCAATATCTCAGTTAACTAAATTCATCCTAAACCCAGAAATTTGCAGTTTTAGACCATGAATGTTTTTGATATTTTGCAGATATGTTTAAGACTATTAACAGAACCTAACCATATACTCAGATTTCCCAAAACATCCATATTTCATCAAAACCCATCCATAAACTTATATAAAACTTTATCTAAAAGAAAAGGATGGATTATGAGAAAACATACCTTTAATCTCACAAGTTTGAACCCTTTAATTCCACCTAAAATCTTTCCTTTCTTCTTCTTCTTCTTCTACGGCTCTATCTCTCTCTCTTTTCTCTTTCTCTCTCTTTGTCGTAAACAAGATACACACACACTTTTTAGTTTTGCTAATTGTGTCTAAAGGAGACACCTCCTCCTTCTAATTGGAAGTATGGCGGTGGTGGTGTTTGGTTTGGTTAAAATGACCAAACAAACCCTAATATTCTCCTATTTGGCAAAACATACCCTTAGGCTCCTATATAAAAATTAAAACTTACCCCTTAACTTATAAAACTACTTATACCAAAATAATAAAGATTAAATTAGACCAATAACATACCTGGTTATTACAATCTTCCAGTTCGGTTGGTGTCATGTGAGTGCCATGCATGGTGCTAGGGTCAACCGTAAGGTGAGCGGAGTCGAGTGGTGTTGAGGCCGATAAGCAGGGCGTTTTCGGAGAAGGCACACGTGCGGTGTAAGATCCCACATTGGTTGGGGAGGGGAACAAAGGTTGCCTTATAAGGGACTTGATACCTCCTCTATCAGACGCGTTTTAAAACCGTGAGTCCAGGTGTGCGGACAAAGCGGACAATATCTGGTACGGTTGGCCTGGAATGTTACAGATGGTATCAGAGCCGGGAACCGGACTGGTGTGCCAGCGAGGACGCTGGGCTCCCAAGGGGGGTGGATTGTAAGATCCCACATTGGTTGGGGAGGGGAACAAAGGTTGCCTTATAAGGGACTTGATACCTTCTCTATCATACGCGTTTTAAAACCGTGAGTCCAGGTGTGCGGACAAAGCGGACAATATCTGGTACGGTTGGCCTGGAATGTTACATGCGGGTTAGGTTGGGTTGTCGGATAAGGACACGGTGGCAGTGCTGACCATTGGTTTGTAGAGTACCAACCCGCATGTTGGATAATGCGGCTGGAAAGTAGAGGATCGCGACCACGTCCCCGACCATGATTTTTGTTGCTTGCGTTCGATGTCCGACCCAAACGGTAACCATTGCTACTGTTAGCTCAATCAACGTTGGTAATATCGTCGCGAGTGGGAGGGTCGGAGGTTGCAGTGTGGGTGTCGGTGCGTTGAGTAACAAGAGCTTATGGCACGTGTAAGTCTTCTTTCGATGTTTTAGTTTCTTCTAATGGAAGTTGAGATCGAGCCTTGTTAAAACTCGGCAGCGGATCCGATTGTTGTATGAAGGGGGGCTATGGTATCATAGTCATCTTTCGTGAGGCCTGAAACAAGTTGAAGTACCATCTATTTTCAGAGATCAGATTACCTACGTTGGCATCGGTCAAGTTTTTGAGACGAACGAAGTAATCTGAAATGTTGGAGAAAGCTTCAAGTCGAGTGGTATTGAAATGCTCTTACAAGTAAACAAGACGATTCCAAAGTTCTTGGGCGGTAGCACCTCGCTTTATGATGGTTTGGAGGAGATTGGAAGAGATTGTGTAGTAGATACATTGCTTGACAATGGCATCAATACGAGTCTAAGTAGCTTCGTCGACTTCAGCGAGACGATCAATCTTGGGATTAATGTGATCAAGCACATTATACTCGCAGGAATGGATGTAGAACAACTCAACCCACAAGGCATAATGACCACCGCCTTGATCTAGAAGAACGGGTATCGAGTTTTTGATATTGTTCACGACAAAAGCGGGGCGAAACGGTGTTTTGTGGCGTCGACACTGGTGCTAGATCATGTCATTGTGCAAGAAAAAGAACGGCAATTAGGGTTGAGTTTGTGAGGAGGCAGTAGAGAAGGGCGCCGAGGGGAGAGAACGAGAGGGAGAGAAACCTGATTTGGGCTCTGATACCATAAAGGTTGCTGAATTTTCTTGTTGCTTCTCATGGTTTACACCAAATATAAAGATTGGATTGTAAATGGGAATCCCGATAATCAAGGAAACTATATCAAAGATAAATACAAAAATATATACAATATATTTCACTAATAGTAGTATGTTTATCATAACATTTTTACTATATTATAAAGTATTTACCTAATGTTCTTAAAATGTTTTAAAAATCATGTTTGCAAATTATTACATCATACTTACTTTTTAAAGTTTCACGTTAAAACTAACCGATAAATATTGGTTCAAATACAAGGTTTATGTTAATGACTGTTTCGTTCTCTTAAAACCACATAAAGTTATAACAAATTTGAGAGGGGTGAAGAATACAACAAAACATAAACTAGATTAAGGGTCAAGATTGGATGACGTTACATGAAAAGGCACTTGATAGTTAATACTTAATAATTAATGATAATGCAAGTAATTTCATTCAGCCTTTATGGGCCTTGAAGTAAAATTTATAGATGGGTCCTTTTTATTGTAGATAATGGGCTAGAAGAGGTCACTCACTCGTCTTTCTTGCATAATAATTTATACACATATGCATTTGTAGCCCCAGGCCCCTATTATACAAGAAATTGAAATTGAGCTTTAGTTTGTTATGGGCTTCTTGAACATACGCAAATTAGATTGTCTTATGTTTTATATTTTAATTTTATTGTTTATATTAAAATAGTAATAATATAAATGAAATAAAAATGTGAATAGAAATGGTTTGACTTTGGAACTCGGTGTAGCAAGTGTCCAAAATTCTATTCAAAATAATAATATTATTTGTAGATATATATATATATATATATATATATATTTCAATTTCACACTACACTTTAATTGTATAAAATTGGAATTTTAAATACTACATCTTTATCTATTCTATTCTATTCACGCCTAGCAACTTCCATTGACAAAATATAGGAGTATTATATACCAACCAATTCACTAGGACCATTTGTCAAGTTGTATCAACTAAATAGAGTAAATTACAACTTTGGTTCTTGAGGTTTTGTAAATCTTTTGAAAATGGAACTTAAACTTTCATCTTTTATGCATGTTGCATTGAAAATGGGACCTAATCACTAACTTCGTCTCTCTCTCTCTCTCTCTCTCTCTCTCTCAGGAGTAAAACTATCCAATCATATTTTAGGTCCCTCAAATATTTCACTAATTCGTAGGGACCAAAATTATAGTTTACTCTTTATTTTATACTATAAAACATAAAGAATGAAATTTTTAGTAAAGAAAATGTATGATTGTTAGTAAACATCACATATTGTTTGATAATTAAGTAACACATATAAACTGTTTATATATGAATGGTTTGATGGTGTTAAGATTTATATTGAAGTATTTTATTTTGCAATAAAGAAAAGATTATAGAGGAAAACTGAAAATAAGCGATAGTAGGAGGGGTTAAAATGGAAAAAGAATTTTAAAACATATAATATGGAGAAGGAAGACTATTCTCCTTCTCCCGCTAAAAGTTGACCCAGTCCAAGTCCATGGCTGCTTGCCTTGCACTACCGAATCTCCGAGAAATTTCTCAAAAGCCATCCATCCCACGGCCATGTATATACTTGGACAACTTTCAGGTTTCATCAATTTCATTTCATTTCACTTCACTGCTTGTCGTCATTTGGCATTTGCAGAGATCCATCGCCGGCCAAATCGATCGTAAGTTATCGATCATCCCTCCCTATTTTCCTTTTCAATTAATCTTACATGTTTCCGAATTCAATGTCTGTGATCAGGAAATCTAATACTATTGAGCTCTCCACTTCTACTTCTACTTCTACTTCTACTTCTACTTCTACTTCTACTTCTAATTAGGAGCACAAGTCAATTTTCTAGTTTCAGTTTGTTGTTAGTTATTGTACGTAGCGAGGAATAAAAACGTCTTAGCAGAAGGATTTTTTTATTTTCAATTCTAGATGCTGTCACTGGTTTCTCTTCTCATCATCAACTGTATCTGTATGCATGCACAATCAAACAAATTCTTTTCGTAATCAGTCAGCGACAGAATTGGGTTTTATTAATGTCCAACACGAGCGAGCAAACAAAAGCTGCAAGTCTTTGTTTCTACTCTCGGTTTATGTTATTTGACAATAAATTAGTAGTAAGGTTATATATAACATATCAGATTTATCAAGTATGGAATCAGATTCTAGGACGATGTGTTGTTTCACCATGTAGTTCATTGGTGATACTTTTTTTTTTTTTTTTTTTTTTTTTAATAATTTGCTTCTCGTCATAAGTACGCTAGTCTTGGTCAAATTCCTCACAACTTTATATTTGGAAATTTTGAAGTGATTCATTTTCTTTTTTAATCTCCAATTATACATGTCTGTTAATCTATATATTGTTATACATCAACTAGCCATGTGGTTTTAGTGAGACGTTTCATATCATTGCGATTCTTTTGAAGATTTCATGATATTAGAAGTTTAGTCAAATCAGTTGACAGAATTTCAATCATCCCTGAAAGATGGTACTCCAAATATACCCAATGCCGATTTAATTAAATCTCATCTGCAACCCCTTTATATGCATCAAAATAGTAATACAGGTCTCAGCATATTAATATCTCAGAAGCCACCAGGAATTGAAAATTACCCTAAATGTAGAGAGTATTATATTTTTGGTTGTTTCTTGGATACTTAACTTGATGAAAGAAGAAATTGTAGAGAGTATGAAATTTTTGGCATAGCCAAAGGAATATGGTAACTGGCAAGAAATAAAAGATCGATTCTCAACAGTTGATGGATACATGATCTTCCAAGTCGAGGAGTTGCATGTATTGCAACAACAAGATTCATATGTTGAATTTATATTCAATAAGATGAAAGGACTAGGGGAAGAAGGGGCTATAGCAGTGTACTTGTACACGTGTATACGTATGAGGAGCAGGTAAGTCCATTGAAGAGAAAGGTCAGAGGAAGAAATTGATGCAACTACTCATGGGTCTTAATGATACTTGCACCATAGTAATAGGCCTCATTCTCTTCCTGATCCCCTCACAACTACAGTCCAGACGTATAGTATGTTGAGGCAAGAAGAAAGACAAAGACTAGGGTATACTCTGACCAATGTTGCAAGTCATTTCGGAGCTTCAAAAGAGCAGAAGAGTCCTAATTTTGCTTCATGAAACACCTTTCGAAAGGGGTATATTGTTTTCACAAAGAAGGGTACACACTAGATGAGTGCCTGCTACAAGTTACATGGATTTCCTCATAGTCATCTTGCATATTGTGGCAAGAACCAAGAAGCAAAAGATTTACTTACACTAAAGTCCCTAAAGCCAGGAAGATCAATTAAGTTAGTGGAATGCACCAAGAGACAGCTCGGTGGCAATCCCCTTGGTCAATAAGAACGCTAGTTCCTCTTACTCCCAGGTTCGATTCTCATAGGGTGCAAAAACCCTTGTGACCACGCCAACCGCCGATAGGGAGGGCGTTGCTGTTCTAGAAGTGTGTGGCAGTGAGCCTAGAAATAGCTATAGCATTAAGGTTCCAATCGATGAACTACTATTCACTCCCATCTCCAAATATTATCACCTTAGAGCTTTTGGTTGTCTTTGTTATGCCACCGCTCATCCTCTGGATAAATTCAAACTTAGAGCCACAAATGGTATTCTTATATTATATCCTCAGAGGAAAAAAGGATACCTCTTATATGATATGAAACAAAAGGAAGTCTTCATTTCAATACAAGCTGTAGTCTATGGGTTTGTGTTTGATTTTTACTTGATAAATAATATTCATCCTTAGTACACAATGTTCACATATTATTGTTACCTTGAAAACATAATATATATATATATGCACATCTTAACCCTGAGCAACACAACAAAACTGCCAATATGCCACTAATTCCTACTTTAGACAATGCATCTAAACATTCTACAACGTTTGATCCAATCCCAGTTTCTCACAGTTCCACAACATATGATGTTGCATCATCACCTCATTTTGTTCCATATGTCTCCCAAAGTCTCACTTCATCTGTATCTAATGTGTCACCTCAAAATTCCATTCTGTTTATGCCTAATGTGTCATCTTAAAACTCTAAAGGGTCTAGTAGGTAATCTAATCTCACAGAAAATATTTTCTAGCCCATTATCCCTTTCAACATGCTCAAATATAGGTTTCATACATAAACTCTATCATGCACCCTAAAGGAATTCACTAGCTACTGCCTACTCAAGTTATCTGGAATCCGAATTGGGTAGAAGCTTTGAACAAAAAGTTCCACGCTTTGGAAGCCAACAAAATTTTGCAGCTATCACTTTACCATTACTTTATCATTCGCAATACAACAACTACTCAAGTGGTTGTAGTTAAACGGACAGCTTGTTAAAGCTCATATCACTACAGTATATATATATACACCATTACTTCATCATCCGTTATTCACTTCTTGATCAATAAGAATTAATTTCGTCGTACCTTTCATTTCCATCATCTCTTCTTCAATTCTTTTGAAGATTTCAAAGTCAATTGATTTTATGATTGTTTGTAGGATAATGTACTAGCTGCTTGTTGATCAAGTACATAGATAGCAAGATTGTTGCTGGAGAGGCTTCACTACAAATAATTTGTGGAGATGAAGTTCAAGCAGGAAAGATACGTAAGGTTAGTATGCTATAATACTTTATTACCTCATTTTTTTCTTATGGCTGATTTGATATATATATATATATATGTATAATTTTCCATATGGTAAGCCTACTTATATGCGACAGGCACATGCTATTTAAATGGCCTAAGTAACTATTACTGATCACTAATGGTGATTGTCTTTTCCAGGTTTAAGGATACAAGTCCAGAGCAATCTTATCGTTTTGATCAGCGAATCCCCACAACCCATGGTCTATATCATATGAAACTTAAGCCATCTTTTAGCTCATTGATGAATAGCATTCAAAGAGGAGTAAAGCAGGCTTCTGAAGGGATTAGTGGCTTGAAGAATTCACTAATCTTAAATCAGTCAAGTGATAAACCAGAAAAATCTGTAGATGCAAAGAAGAAAGTCCTAGACCCACAAGGGTCTTTTCTTCAGAAGTGGAATAAAATATTCGTAATTATTAGCATTATTGCAGTATCTGTAGATCCACTGTTCTTCTACATTCCTGTCATGGATAGCAATAAAAAGTGCCTTGATTTGGACAACAATATGAAGATCATTTCTTGTGTTCTTCGAACTTTGATCGACCTCTTTTATATTTTACATATAATCTTTGAGTTCCGCACGGGATTTATTGCTCCTCCTTCTAGAATCTTTGGAAGAGGTGAATTGATCGAAGACTCCTTCGCTATAGCAAAACGATACTTCTGCTCCTACTTCTTCGTAGATCTATTGTCAATTCTTCCGCTTCCACAGGTAAGTGTTGTCTGGATTATGAAGTTGTCTGTCTGGTATTATTTGTCATGCTTCTATTCATACAAGTCTAGTTATTGGCATAAAATATAACTTATTCTCTATGCTTACGATCTCTTCAAGGGGATCAAAGGCTTCATTATTGTCCTAAAAATAAAAATAAGTCGTGAGTTTTAAAAACACTATGATCCGTACCTGCATCTATAGTTTATATAAACACAGGAAGACACTTGAAAGCTAAAGCTTATAGGATTTATTGATAGATTTTTCTTTCCATTAGATACCACAATCAATTTTTATAATATGTAACGTATATGCCCATTCTTGTAAGATCATTTTGTAATGTCATACACGAGGGATTAATAAACTTATTTTATTCTTTGTGTTACAATGTTACTAAAATCTCACATATATGGACTAACACTCTGGACTAACATATACGTCAAGCTTTAACAAAAGAGAAATCCAATAATCTCATCACTGTAACTGATCATTCTCATTTGATTAAAACTTGGAGGTTTGGATAAAAGATTATTAGTTTGACTCCAACTTTAACGTTAACATTATCCAGGTAACAATTTTGATCATCATACCAAACAGAAGCGGACCAGTTTCATTGATTACAAAGGATTTGCTGAAGTTCGTGATATTTTCCCAATACATCCCACGATTTCTTCGAATCTATCCACTATATACAGAAGTGACAAGGACTTCTGGTGGCATATTTACTCAAACCCCATGGGCTGGAGCTGCTTTCAATCTCTTTATCTATATGCTAGCCAGTCATGTAAGTTCCTGATAGTATTCCTAGTTCGGCTATTACAAGAGTTCATACTCCAAAATTATCACTTTAACTTGATTGTGGATGACTTTTTTGCTTGTTTATAAGGTGTTTTGCTGGTTTGATTTAGCTCTTTGTGTGCACATAATCAATTTTTGGCACGTGCATGTTGAATTTTAATAACATGAATTGGCATTAATCATTTAGAAAGAAAAGGAACTCAAGTTCATGTCCACGGGGAAGTTGTAAATAGCTTCTTTTGGTGTCTGTTAGCTTGTTTTGAGCTTAAATTATTGTTTATTTCTTTTTTGGTAGGTGAATATAGTTTTGTAACTATTTATGGACAAAGACCATAGTAAAGAAAGTTTTGCTGTAATGCCCCCTTATTGTTTGATAAACTATTGGCTCTGAACAATTTTTATTCTTCCCGGAACTTTTCAGATGATTGGATCCTTCTGGTACTTACTCTCTATCGATCGGAAAGATAGCTGCTGGCGTGCTGCATGCAAGGTTAACAAACCTTGTGAGGTCAAAACTCTTTACTGTGGAGAAGAACGTGAGGGGGACCATGCATTTCTAAATACATCTTGCCCCCTTCTTCAACCAGATGAAATAAAAAGTTCATCGGATTTCGACTTTGGTATATTCCTTGATGCTTTCGAGTCTCACGTGGTAGAAACCAAAGACTTTCCACAGAAACTCCTTTACTGTTTTTGGTGGGGTCTGCGAAATTTAAGGTTTGTGCTTAAATTCTAGATATAGGGCACTTCATTTCTTTTTAGTGCTTTCCATAGATTGGTTGGAATACTTGAGCAATTTATGTTCTCAAAAAATAGAAAAGAAATAAAGAAAATCAATGAGAACAGGCTTTCTAGGAAATAAAATTATACGCCAATAGTAGGATAGCCAAATATGATCTGGAAAAACTCTTTAATGCTTTAAATTTCTACACCTTACACTAATACTTTGTTACTAAATTTGTGTACATTTTTTATTCAGCTCCGTCGGTCAAAACCTCAAGACAAGTACCTATGTTTGGGAGATCCTATTTGCCATCTTCATCTCCATCATTGGATTGGTCTTATTTGCACTTCTCATAGGCAACATGCAGGTAAAAACCTTTTTGAAATTTTCATGAGAACAAGGCATATACGTGCTAGAATTGGTTGAGTTGAATCATCCATATTCTGCAGCAGTATACATGATCCCAAGTCCAACATATCGTGCATTTAGCCCTTTAATTAAAAGGGAAGCCCAATTCAATGGTCCAACATGTTAATTTCAGAAAAAGAAAACAACTTGGATGTGTCTATAAATGTACGAAAATAAATTACATGATTATGCAATCATTTTACTGTATTTGCTACGCTATATAAGTATATCGGAATATAAATCTTAGTATCTTTCATTATCTCAGTAATAATGGTAATTTGACATGCATAGCTGCCAATTATCTTTTCAAACCCGTTGTATACACATCGACTTGAGCCAGAGCCACATGCATGATGTATTTGATAGTCAAATTCTTTTAATAATTTATTCACGTTATGGTGCTTCAATGCTTTCTGGTTTGGTGCAACAGAAATATCTTGAATCTATCACTGTAAGAGTAGAAGAAATGAGGGTAAAAAGAAGGGATGCAGAGCTATGGATGTCCCATCGCATGCTCCCTGATGAACTAAAGGAGCGCATCAGACGTTATGAACAGTACAAATGGCAAGAAAACAGGGGAGTTGATGAACAATCCCTCATTCACAACCTACCAAAGGACTTGAGAAGGGACATAAAGCGTCACCTTTGCTTGTCTCTACTCATGAAAGTGAGTAACACCTTCTATACTTGTTTTTTGATGTACTTTGCATTATCCTCGGTGCATATATAGCCACCCAGATAAACCAAACCAAACCAAACCAACCCTGAAATCCCACATAGAGAGGTTGTTTCCATGAAGACCTCCATCTTGCAAAACAAAAATTAAAAGAAAAGGCAAGCAAAGGTGCCAATGATGACCGTTTTATCGCAAATTCAGCTGAATAATGAATCAACTTGTTGATGCAGGTGCCAATGTTTGAAATAATGGATGAACAATTGCTGGATGCTATGTGTGATTGTTTGAATCCAGTTCTTTACACAGAGAATAGCTGTATAGTCCGAGAGGGAGATCCAGTAGATGAGATGTTGTTCATCATACGTGGAGAGTTGCTAACCGTGACCACTAATGGTGGAAGAACCGGCTTCTTCAACTCCAGTTACCTCAAGGGAGGTGACTTTTGTGGAGATGAACTTCTGACATGGGCGTTGGATCCAAACTTGTCTTCAAGTCTTCCCCTTTCAACTAGAACAGTTCGACCAGTTACAGATGTTGAAGCTTTTGCTCTAAAGGCTGATGACCTCAAGTTTGTAGCATCACAGTTCAGGCGTCTACACAGCAAGCGGCTCCAACATACTTTTAGGTAATAACACGCCACTTTCTCATTCTTGGTATGCCAATTGTGAGTTGAAGCTTCAACGTCTTCTCGAAACCTTTTTTTAAGAAAAGGAAAGGAAATGGAGGGAAAAACAAAACAAAAACATGTGTTCTCTAAACTTTTTAGGAGGAAAAGTATCATTTATGTATCCTCTAAAATGTGGGAAGAAAGTAAGTGAGTGATCTTTTATGACAAAATACACCCTAATAAGGAAAAGGAAGAAAAACAAATATAAAGGGTATGTTTGTAAAACTTACATCTTTCCTTTACTCTCCGGTTCAAGAACATGAAAGATTGTTTCCTTTCCATCCCATTCATCCCCTTCCCTTTCAAGAACACAAATAAAAAAAAACTCTTTCCTTCCCCTCCGTTTGTTTTTTCTTTGCCGAAATTCGATAACACAATGTATACATGTTCCTCCATGATGTTATAATAAATAAATTTCATATTCAGGTACTACTCACAGCAGTGGAGGACATGGGGAGCTTGTTTTATACAGGTTGCATGGCGTAGACACTGTAGAAAGAAGCAAGAGCAGGTGTTGCGGGAGGAAGAAAAGAGACTGCAGGATGCGTTAGCAAAGGTTGGTGAAAGCTCCTCCCCAAGCCTTGGTGCTGCCATCTATGCATCCAGGTTTGCCACCAATATATTACACAACTTGAAGAGGAATCGTTCAAATAGTCCTAAATTATTGCCGACTATGGGATTGTCAATGCTACCTCAGAAACCAGTGGACCCCGACTTTAGCTCTGTTGATCCTGAATAAGGTACACAACTTCTCCAAACCAAAAGTCATTCTTGTAGTAGTAATTTACGAACAAGCCTCAAGAGTTTGTACATATATAGTTTAATCAACATTCTATTCTGTATAGAACTACATATATGCAGTTTTGTTCTTCCTATTTTTGGCATTTGTATATTATTTGTCTGTGAATGTTAAATATATTAGTATCACCTTAAAGGCATTATTTAGAAAATTGATTGGTAATTGCCATAGATTTACTATCGGTCTTATATTTATGTCAACTTAAAAGTAGTAGATGTCATTATTTCCACTGGCACTGGAATACTGGATGATGTAAATCTATGCTTGTCATTACTGTAAAAATGGTCTAGAAATTCTGAACCATTAAGCCAAATTAAAATGGAAAAGGAGATGCAGACAAATTGATACGATATATGTTTAATTTTACATATACATATAATAAAGTATGGCACACTACACCTTGTTTATGATTGAAGAACAGACAAACATTTAATTTATGATAACCAACAGTAAAGTTTCATCCAATTCACGTCAACAGGGCATCTGGAATCATCTCCTGCTGCTTTTATACATACCATCCACTACATTCTGTAAAATGGCACAACACAATTTGAAGTTAGATGAATTTTGAATTTATATAGGAACAGGAGTGAATGAGAAACTCAGTATAAATCAACGTCAGAATGACCACAATCCAAGATAGAAATTGTTCATGGCATTTTCCTCCATTTTTTGGTCTCTCATTAAATACATTCATATCCAATAGACAATTGGGTAAATATTTTGGTTGGAACTTTGACTTGTTAGACAACACAACTCAACATTTTGACAACAATCTAGCATCAGAATGCCAATATTGAAACACTTTTTTTTGTCAAATAACTAATGTTAGTTTGTCTTTTTGATAATTAACCCTATAATTTGAAGACTAGAGTAAGAGCTAACCTGGTAGTATTTAAGAAACTGGGATCTCTTTTTCTTGAATGTTGGAGTGAGCAGATCACGGTCCATGTCAAACGGCAGGGGGTCAACATGAACAGCTTTAATGAATTCAAAACCTTTTAACTGCAAAAAAACAACCCATAATAAGTTCCGATTGATGTCATAAAATCATGCAGATATTGTTCAAGATCAATTTGGAAAGTTGAAACCTTCTTCTCTTTAGCGATACTCGTTAGCTCTCCAAGAATATATGCATTTGTCTTGGGATTTTCACAGATGGTACAAAAATCACCAGGAACTCCATTTTCTGCTGCCCAATGCTCGAGTGATTCTTGGTTTGGGTTGACAACCGCAACAAGGAAAGACTCAAAGCTGTTGCCATATATCCATATCTGAAACATACATTTAGGAATACCACTTTCTATAAATAGGAAAGCTTAAAAGGCACAAAATACAGGAGTGCATGCAAGATCTATTCTGAATAAGTTTAAGTGCTGCTTATGATGACTGACCGCATCAATTGTAGGGACAAGGGAGAATATGTTTTCCAAATTCTCAACAGCGACGTATTCTCCTTGTGAAAGCTTAAAAATGTTCTTCTTTCGGTCGATAATTTTCATGCTTCCATCCGGTTGCCACTCGCCAATATCCCCTAAAATATTTAGTTTTTTAGCCTATTCTGTTTTAGTATAAGAAAACCAGCATCTACAAGACTGTTTAGCAAACCTGTATGGAACCATCCATCTACAAGCACCTCTTTGGTGAGGTCTTCACGCTTGTAGTATCCCGAGAACAAGGAATTTCCACGTAACAATATCTCTCCTCTCGGAGGAGAGATATTGGCCAGGGCATCGTATCCCATTTCCGGGACTGAAACTAAACATACATCCACGTTTGGCAACGGAGGGCCCACCGTGCCAATCATTGATAATTCATTTGGTTGTGCAACAAATGAACCCGCACAGGTTTCTGTTAAACCTGTAGAATGTAGACATATATACCAAGGCTAGCGTTTAAAGTATTTATCAATGATTTATATATACTAAATAATCTCTCTCTCTTTTTTATACCGTATCCTTGCAGAACATGAGCGCATGTTACCACTCGTAAGAAGGTTTCCACAGAAGCAGAAAGAGGTGCTGCGCCAGACAAGATAAGGCGTATGTTTCCTCCTAGACCTTCTTTCACCTGTTTTTGAGAATTATGGAAAGATAGATCGACGTTAGTACACACCTCACCTCACCTCAATAAAGAGAGATAATTTAGTTTAACCACTTAGCTTGTTGTACATATCCATCACCTTACTAAAGATAATCTTGTCAAACCTTGGTGCTGCTTCTTCATGCTTGTACCCTCTACTCATGTTACGCAGTTTGCTGCAAATTGAAGCAATAAAACAAAAGAACCAAATATAAAGGAATGCATAAGGCTATATATTAGACTGCTACATATATATATATATATATATGGCTGCTGGAAAAATATATAACAAGAGAAAAAAGAAGTCACTAGTTGTAGGCAATGTTAAACAAAGTATGCTTGAGGAAACCGCCTGAAGAGATCTTCTCTACCAAACCTGAATATATACAAAGATATTTGATCATAGTGGCTATATATATTTTTTGGTTTTTATGCACATGTACATACCGTCTATATGAACGGATGTATATACGGACCTGAATAGATTCTGTCTAGCACACGGGGAACAGAACAGAAGACAGTTGGCTTTAGCTCTTTGAGATCGTCAATCAATAATTTGATGTCCTAAGAAATATGAGTATTGAAAGAAATGTATGTTACATCAGAGTATATATATAGATATCTATTTCAAAGTTAATTATGACTTACCCCACGCCAAAATCCTATTGAGGCACCGGTGGAAATGAATAGTTCCTCGACGACCCGATCAAATATATGGGCTAGAGGTAGATAAGAAAAGTATACATCGCTCACACAGAACTGATGATCGAAACACGCAGACCGACATGGTTAGTACGTAGTGATGGAGCAAATTACGATAAAAACAAATTAAATACATTGTTATTAATTAATTACCTCTTGATTCATGGTCTCTAGGTGGTGATTTACTCCAGACAAAATGGAAAGAATGCTTTGATTGGTTATCATAACTCCCTTTGGTTCGCCCGTGGTTCCACTAGTGTACATGATTGTACAGATATCGCTTCTCGTCTTAGACGGCAACTCAAATCCGACATCCTCCGTTCCCTTTGAATTAATTATATATTATAATCAAGTAAAGTAAAGTAACCTCCCTCAATCGATATTCAGTGAGCCATGTATATTAATAATAAAACAAATCAACATCTAATATATGTATGTATGTATGTATGTACCTGCAGATGCAAGAATTCTTCCCAAGGATAAATTTCCAAACCACATTTTGCAGCATCTAACTTGTGCTCCTTTGTAACCGTACCAAAGCTCACAAGAGCTATAAAAATTAATTAATAAGCACAAATTAACCATATATATATATGATTAATTAATTCATGTAAAATAACTATATATATATATATATATATATATATGAGGAAATTAGAAAAACAAATTAAACTCACTTTTCAAGTACTTTCCAGTATCAGGAAATGTTTTCAGTACCTATATATAAACGATGAGAACCCGGCCTTTTATCAGACACTGAAAGTACGTTAAAGTGAAAATATATATATGTACATTTTGATGACAACCTACCTCCGAGATTTTAGTTTCTTCTGCAAATACAATGGAGATCTCGGCGTGACATATAATGTACTTCACTGCACCACAACCTGAAAAAACATTGCTAAATGTCAACTTCTCATCATAATATATATATCTCGATCGACTTGCATATATATATATATAACATCCCAGTCGGTTAATTTATTAAAAAAAAGTTGGATATATATATATATATATATATGGTCTGAAGAAAATGTACCTAAACTGTCATATAAAGGGACACAATGAAGGCCATGAGCATTGCAGGCCTGCACAAGATAGATTTAATGCAATCAAATGAATATATATATATGCATCTCCCTTGCAGCAAAAAGTTAATATATATATATATATAATTTTCAAGAAAATGAATTGAAGGGCAATGGAAAAGAACATACATATGTATATATATAAATTAAAGATGTAGTTATTAATTGATACGAGTAAAGAGTTACCTGCATGGTTACAACCCATTTGGTGCAATTTACCCCATATATTCCGCATCGTGCCCCCTGAACATGACCAACTCGATCGATCAAATATAATGGTAAGTCTTAAAATACAAGAGTATATATATATATACTTGAAAAACAAATTAAGAATAAGAAAATTAAAGCTTACTTTCTGAATTCCACGACTGCAAATAGAATCTCCAACCTTCAATACGGTGTCATATACTTCCTTGTAACTTAACCACACATACTTACCAACCTGATCAATAATATATATATATATAAATTCACAACCCAATTAATATATATATATATATATATATAACTAATTAATGGGTGTACGTCACAAAAATAAACAAACAATTATAGCTACAAATCATGCATATATATATATATATAGAGAGAGAGAGAGGGACGCGAGTCAGATTCATATGAGAACGGTAACCAAATAACATAATAAGAAAACGTCAAATCACATGACGTAATTTGGCCGTTTGTATTCTCTTATTTGGTTAGTGTTCTCGTTTTAACCTCTAGAATTAAGGACCGAGTACCTTCCCATCAATAATTTCCCGCTGGCCAAGCATCGGATTATTAGGATATTTCTCCACTGATAAACTACATAAAAATAGAAAATACTATTAAAATTACAAACTTTTTATTTCCAAATATTAAAAATCACAAACATTTCTTTGGTTTAAATTCACTTAAATAAATGAAACTAATTAATTCAGTTCAATTCTTCATATTCCATAATCATTTTACCTTGTATATAAACGATCGAGTTTTTAGATATTAATGTTTCAAATATACCATTGATATATATGTATGTCTCGATCATAACTAAATGAATCAGTACAAGTGTCAAGTGTGTGTGTGTGTGTATACACATAATCCATATATACTTAATTAAGAGTTGAAAGATGGGTGCAGTGAAGGAAGAAGATGGTACCGAAAAACATCCCAACAAGTATGGAGAGTATCAGGAAGTGGTCGGAATCCATGTTGTGCTACCACATTGCGGTAAACAGGACCAATAGACGCCCTACTCCCATCTATATTAATATTAATATTAATATTATCGCCTTCTTTTGCTTTTTCAATCTCTACAACATATTTCTTCTTCATACCCATCGACCGACCTTTAATCTCGATCGATCAACTTTATATATATTTATATTTATAAGAAAGAAAGGGTGCAGTGTGGTTGGCCTAGCTCAGCTAATACCACCTTTCTTTTAATTTAGTTGGAATACATATACATATATATATATATATATATATATATATATATATTGAAGTAAGATTTGCATTTGTAGGTGGGCAACCAGATGACTATTTGACGAGTTGGTCAACAAACACCAAGAAGAAAACGTTTATTTGATTTCAATGCCAGTTAATGCAATTTATTTTGTTTGGTTTAATGCATTAATGAAGATGATAGGTTTAATTACGGTAATCTTTAATTTGCATGTATGTTTATGTTTGACAATCATTTATTCCAATGTTGTTCTATTTCCAGTTTATTGTCAAATACTAGTCGTACAATCTATGTATATATATATATATATATATTGTAATTCTGTACGTATATATTAGTTCTTTTCTAATTCAAATCTACAATACCATGTTTATTGTCACTTACTGCACCATGCCACCATGTATATATATATATATATATATTGATACATATCTTATAGTATTAATAAGAAAAAAAAAATAAACCCACATTTGGAATTGGCCATACAAATGCACATTCATAAACACAATTCAAACCCAATATCTAGCTACATATATCCATGTGCATGTACTATCTGTCTGTGCATATACCTATTTACAAATCTCTTGCTCTTTCTTCAATTCAAATACAATATATAATATCATGTTTTTGAGGGGGGTAGGGGGTGGTGGGATTTGGGATCAGGTGCACGCTTTCTGTACAAAGACCCGGAAGCATCAGCAGAATGGGAATGGGAATGGGAGGCGGGAACAGTTGCAGCGAGTGGCTGAAAGTTTGTATTACCAACAAACCAGTAGAGTGCCCATTTCAAATTGCAGAGGGTATACTTGAGAGCTTTTGTCCAGTTCTCCTGTTTGTTGAAACTCTGTGTGATTGAATAGCTTTCCACTTTGTCGTTCTCAATCCTGTTAGTTCACACACAAAATATATTACACCATAACTTTTCATTTCAAAGATATATATACATACATATAAGAATTCATAAAAGATACAAACTGGGTGTGGTGGGTAAAAAGAGATGTTACTTGTATGGAAGCTTGAAACATTTTTCAGGTGGTATGTTGTTTTCTTTATCCTTGGAGTTTGCAAACTCCGCAAACTCTTTAAGACAGGTCAAGAACAATGTCATCGCCTTGTCATAACGAGTGCTCCAAAACAAATTCACTGGACCAAACCTATTGTCATATAGATAAGCAAACGCAACTCACCAACTCAACAATCTGTATATTATGCATGCATATAATTTCATAATCCATATATGATTGATATGGGTGGCATATAAACTTACAACTCATAAGTATTGTTGCTGCTGTCCATTATTCGAGGGTAACTTCCCATAGGAAGGATTTTTATTCGGTATCTTTTCAACATCAGATTAAGGATATACTGGTATAACAAGATAACATATACTTCAATCAAAGCAAAAAAAATTATTTTCACAAGCGATTGGTCTTGCTAGCCTCTGAACGGGTCAGTTATCTGCCTCCTAGGCATATTGAAAGCTTCTATGAATCTTATTTGCTTCATTGGTGAAATATCAAAGCCAAGAGCGTAACAAGTTGGAGGAACAAAAGAATGAAATTAAGTATTAACATGAGTAACAGGACGTACACAACTACATATAGATGCCGACACTATCTAACCACACACATGCAATAGCTAGAAATCTTTATAAGGAGCTTTCTATCAAGGAATTTGAATAAGAGAATCAACATCAGAGATAAGATAACCCAGAAAGAAGGATACTGGAACTTTGGTCTGAAATACTGAGCCATTGTATGAAGCAGAAGACAAGCTTGCCCCCATGCAGCATTTATCTCGTCCCATTCAACCTGAGTGTTACCACAACATTGTCAAATTTGTAACAAAAAAACTCAGTTAACTAAGAAATAAACAAAGATTCCAAACTTAATTGAGCAGGTAATATAAACCAAAATTTTCCCCAAGGAAAAGAAACACATCAACTATTTTATGTGGGCCAACAGATAAAAAAAAAGTTGCTGGTCTTTCTCTACCTGACACCATAAGCAATGGTCCATAATAGAACATTTGCTGCTTAATCAAGCGCTTTACATAACTTTTTTTTAATCCAAACTGGAACTTAATTCCAATTTTAAATACGTTAAGTTGATGAGACACAATTTGGGCCTGCACCATGCTCCAATAACACTCATGCAAAGGGCTTCCCAGGTTCGCCAATTTGAATAAGAATAATTAAAATTACAACGCACATACCGGAATTTTAGGGAGTCTTCCCAACCTGAAATTGTTGATTGTTCCAAATTCGCCATCATACCAAATTGGAAACGCGTCATTTAGGACATTAGTTCTCTTCAGGAGTTCTAAGTGTGCTTGTGAAACTTCTATTTTGGCCAATATTGCATCCCTCTCTTCCTGCCACAAGAAAGAGCTTAACAATACAGAAAGCCAATTTAACATTACAAAGAAAGCAACTAGCCTGTTTTCCCAACATGTATTCATTAAAGTTTACAATTTTATACATAATTATTTCATGTGCATGGAACGGATCATGGCCAAGAATGAGCCATTACAATACACAAAAAGATGAGTTATTGCAGACATTTAGAGTACCAACTCATTGATGGCTTCATCTGATTCAAGACCCATAAAATGCCAAACATTGATATCATAGTAGCACCTGAGTATGAGTTATACAAGTATGTATCATAATTAGAGGAAACCCATCTAAGGGAATATGTTAGCTACACTCACCTGATGGGATATTAACTGAAACTGGAAATTATTGAACTCGTGCCAATACCTGATGCAAAGAAAAAATCAAAAACAGTGGTACACCCTTCAACAAGGTTAAGTAATTGACTCCTCTTGTACAATGTCAAAAGTAGCCTACCGTTCCTCCAACTCTTTAAAACGATTAGATTTAAGCTCGAGTTCCTTCAATTCCCCAGTTACTTCAGCACACTGTTTTTCGGTTTCTTGAATTGCTGCTTCAAGTTTACGTTCTTCTTCTTCTATCTTCAATAGCATTTAAGTACAAGCTCAGCAAAAGGTATGAATGAGTCCAATCATATTTAAGCATGCTTATTGCAATCAAGAAAGCAAAGAAAAGAAACATGTCTCATCATATTTTTCTACTCATTTATATTTGGTCCAACATAATACAAGGCTTCGTCAATTCCACCTCCGACCAGTCATGCCATTGGCTTGGGAAGCATTGAATTCCAGAGCTGTTTGATACTTTGTCATGATAAATAGGAAAAAGCATAGATCATTAAATTTACAGCTTTCTGTGCATCACCTTTAGTTTTTCCCTCAAAAAGTCAGCCTCGCTAAGCACATTTCGTGGGTCTCCCTCCAAGCGCTGAAGGCAAGCTTCATATGCCTTTATGTCACCATTCACGTCTTCAACCTCCTTATCAAGCTTATCAGATAAAACCCTCATGCACTCGAGGCACAAAGGTTGCTCAACCTAGAGAGGTAAAGAACACATGATACGAGAAAAGCATGGCCTAAAAATGATCTATAGCTTAATATAAATCAGTGCACCAGCTCTGTTTCTAAGAAAGAGCTCCCAAGAACAATTTTTGAAATAAAAGCACACCTGTGTTTGGGTTGTAGCAATCTCAAATGCACGCTTCAAGACAGTTATGGTTGAGTGGAACCCAGAATTATTTGATTGTGTAGGAGCAGTATTGGATCCACCCTCATGTGATGGAACGTGGGTCCCACCTCCATCAGCCACAGGCTCAGACTTGTAGACAGAGGCGGCAGGCGGAGGCAATACCACAAAGGATTCTTCCATAGCCTTCCCAGACTGATTTCCGTCGGGATTAACAGCTCCATTACGCGGACGAGGAGGAACGCCAGATGACTGGTTCCTTTGTTTTGGCAACACAACAAATGATTGATCCATGCGTGTGCCTAAAACACTGCCTGATCCATGCATCGAAGAGCCCTGCATCCCTGAATGTTTCAACTTATTTTAATCATATTTTCAAACTCTTTCAACTTATATTACTCTTTCAACTTATTTGTTTTAGTTGATGATCAACATTGGCATTGGCATTGGCATTGGCATAGTATACAGCACCCAGTAACCAAACGTTTCACATTATACATAGGCCGATCATACAATAGCAGATTTCAAGATCAATACGTAACTACAAGTAAAGTAACAATACTATTACATTTTAATTTTTATAGAAATCATTTGTTTTAGGGTTGTTGGGTTTTATAGGGGGGTTCTTGATTTTCTTTTTATTTAAACTTTATACAATTAATGTTCAAAATCCCAAAACTAGCTGATTGTTCTTACTTTTTCTTCATAAAACTCGAAACAAAACATGAACAAAATCGTTCTTTTTTCTTTTAAGTTCTAGCTTAAGGTGTTTCACAGGGTAATTGCTGCTCAATTGAATCGAAGCTCACACACTCCGTTACTTTCTAATTTTTTTTCCAGCTATGATTGATAAGGTAAGCAAAGCAGATATACTAGTAATGAAATAGTAAAATTAGAAAGGGGAAAACCCTAACCGGATCGGTAAGTGGAAGAGTCATTGAAAAATTTATCAGGGTAAGAATCAACGCCGGTGATGGAGAGACTGTGACGGCAGTTCTGGCAGACCCATCGTGGAAGATTCGGGTCGACTGGCAGGGCCCGAGTCTTGTCCGCCACCATATTGTTATTGTTGTTGCTGTTGTTCTTCATATCATGTCTTCTTCCGATTGCAATTGCAATTGCATATGCGGGTTGTGTTTGGCGAAGAGATTATAAGAGTTTGAAAGATTGAATGGAGTTTTAAAACCAATTTGGGGAATTAAGAGTTGAAAGATGGATGGAGTTGATCCAATTTGGGGATAAACCCGAAAAGGGTTGATGTTGCTCTTGCGATTGAAGTTATCACTTTACTATTCACGCCCTTTTGCTAAACTAATTTGATAAAGTTACCCTCAAAGTTTGTATTTTAGCGGGTTAGGTTTAGGACCGTCAAATTTAGTGAAAAATTGTTATCGACCGTTGAATGAGAAATAGACGAACATTTGGATGAGATCCACCAAGATAAGATGTACCAGATCAATTTTCTTTTAAGCCGCAATTCATGGAAGAGTATTTGATTAAGAAGTGATCAACGATTTAAAAACACTTCTAATATAATCATTCGTTGTATTTTATCTTGGTGTGCATAAAAACCCGGTCAACTCAACCCGAAATAAACCACCCAAAGCCACCTTATGTTTAATGGAATTGTAAAATATTCAAACTACAATATTGGGTTGGAATTGGGTAAGGGTCGTAAAACAAACACTATATTAAGGTTATATCAAATGAGGTTGATTGATAATCTTTTAATTTTGTTTCGTCTTTGTCTCATCTTGTTCCACCTATTTTTGGTGGAACATCTTTTTTTGTCTCAATAAGTCCCTGTCTCTAACCTGCCTCATGTCACGTTTAAGGTAGAATAGTGGGATTTTGTCATGTCGCATGTCACACCAAACATCGAAAACTAAGAGGTTATTTGGTTAGTATAATGGAATTTGGTGGAATAAAAGGAACTTGAAATAGAAATTTGACCACGCATTTGGTTGGTAAAAATTGAAATGAATCTCTCAAAATAATTGGAACCTCAATGTTTGTTTGACAAAATGTAGCTTCAAAATTGGAATTAAATAACAATAAATGACCAAAATACAATTTTATTACATTTTCATACATTTTGCCTTAAATTGTAAATGTTGTTGAGGCCACTTATCGGCCAATCCAAATAAATGTGTGTCGTAGGGGTCGTTGAAACCCGTTAAAATCATGTCGGAGTACCACCAAACTTCCTACGAGCTTTTTATAACACACAAACAATCCAAACCCAATATTTTCAAACTGACGTTTTCCAGTGTGCCCGTCCAGCCAATACACCAAGGGTATACACTTGGAATTTTTAGTCCGGTCCGACCGTGCCAGATTGGCACAAAACTTTGTGTGGGCTTTGCAATGTTAATGAAAAGTTTGGCACAAAAAAGAACTCGAAAAAACTCGTTTTCGTGCTAGAACTTGCCGAAGCCACGCATCGGTCGAACCAAACTAACGTGTGTTGTGTGGGTCGTCGAAACCCGCCTCGAATCATGTTTGATTGTCACCTAACATCCTAGGAACTCTTTTAACACAAACAAAAGTGATTCCCATAGAGAAAGCAACTTTTTAGGCCGATGATGTTTTCTGGGTCACCCATTCGTCCAATAAACTAAGGTATACCCTTAAAATTTTATCGTCATGCCCGACAGTGCCAGATTGTCACAAACTTTTCGTAGGCCATTTTTAATGTTAATGAGAAGTTTTGCATCAGAAAGAGCTCGAAAAAAAACCCGTTCTCGTGTTGCAAATTGTCGAGGCCACGCATCGGCCGAATTGTAGGAGCGTGCATCGTGCAAGTCGTTGAAAGTCGCTCAAATCATGTCGGCTTGCAAGCAAAGTTTCTACAAGATCTTTCTAACACAAACAAAATCTAATCCAATGTGAAAACGAGTTTTCAGGTGGACGTTTTTCGGGGTCTTCTATTCGGCCGATACGTCATTGGTATACAACCAAACATTGCCAAACCGAAACTCACCAGCGTTGTTGATCATATTTCATATCTAATCTTTGGACACCTTCCTTACTCTTACTCCTTGTACTTGATCCTTGCCCTTGGAATCCTGCTGTAGGTGGGCCATAGCTCTTTTTTGAAAACTGAGTCGCAGCGGCTCTTGCACCGGCTATGGCGACAGCAAGGGTTCCCTCATCCGTTTTAGATGTGTTCGACCCGTTCTTAACCCCATGAGCCAGTGACCCTGGCTTCATAGGCAAAGGATTTCCATGGTATGGGAGTGGAAACTTAATCGGTAATTGGGCTTCAACTGGACAAAGACCTCTAACTGCTCCCTCAAGAATCTACCAGAAATTAAAAAAAAAAATCAGATTTCAAAATGGAAAACGATAAAATCCAGTAAAAAATGTAGAATTTCAAGTTTACCCTTTTTCCAAGTTATAGACTCCTTGATATCCACGCATTTCGAATGGCACCAGCAATTTCTGCATAAATTTTTGCTTACTAATCAAAAACAATGTTAAAGAAGTGTGTGGGTGCGTTTGATATACTGGATAGGACAGGAAAGAAAAGAACAGGGATCACTTTCTCACATTTGGCAGAACTTTTGTGTGGAACAGAAAAAAACAGAGAGGAACAAAGTGGCAATGTCCTGTTCCACCCCCACCCCATGGAACAAGCTGGAACAAGTGGACTAGACTTATGTTTTACCGATATAACCAAATCTAATTTTCTTCTAAAACTTCAAATAAACCTTCTTTATTTTATTCATTTTTTAAACTTTATTTATTGTATTTTATGCTCTTTAGACTTTCAGTGGACTATACTCAAAGTATTATTTTTATATGGTTTCTATATTTTGATTAAGTTATGTAAATTATATAGAAAATGTTAGAAAATAAAATTTGAAAAATACATAAATTTTTATTTATTTTGGTGTCACTTTAATCGTCTTGAAGAAAACATTTTCCAAATAAGATATTTTGTTATAATAACATTATTTCATTATTGTTTATTAAATTACATAATTAATCAAAATACATAAATAACTTATTAGGGGTAAATTGGTCATGTTATCTGTTCTGTCCAGGTCTTACATACCAAACGCACTCTTAAAGAACTTTATGATGCTCGCTTTGCCATGAAAACAAAAAATCGGAAACAAGTGCAAAAGGCAAACCTGTGGTCGTTCACAGAGCCAACAAAAAGGTGTTTGCCCTTCCAGCCTTACCTGTACGGAGAACTTGGAATTAATTAAAAAAATAAAAATAACTTTTATAATAATAATAATAAAAAAACACAATTTTGTAGGTTTGGAAGCATACCCCTTGGGGAACATCCTCCCAAGATACAAGCTCTTCAGATGTAACACATCCAACTACTTCAACACAACCTGTATCGAGAACACAATTTTCATGCTTTAGTTAACTCACCAAATAAATAAAATGCACAAAAGATAATGTATAATCAACTACATTTGGCAACAAATAATCCATGATGTAGTTTGATTATAGTATTAACTTTTGGAGCGATTATATTGGGAGCTGAACATAAAGAAGGATGATCCAATAGAATTCAATTTGTGACCTAATAGTCTTGAAGTAGGATAATGTTCTGGGAACTTGAGATCGGTAACTCCATCTAATGCATATAGTTGTTGTTGGGTTTCCTTATGGGTTTTTGGCCCATGAGGAAGGCCCATGTGTTTTTGGCCCTTGTTCTTATTCAGCTAAAAAGGGTGTGTTTGTTTCAAATCAGCAGCAGCAACAAATAGAGAGAGAGAGAGTGTGAGTTAAGATTCATTTTCGTATTACTATTCACAGCTGCAGAAAACTTCTGTTTCCCGGAGATTGAACGGTCGGATCGTCGTGATTTTTGGTCAGCAGCTTCACGACATCATCATCAACATTCTGGACGGTGGGATCGTGGTTTTGAGGTCCGGAGGCCAGGTTTTCGTGGGGTTCTGCACAACAGTAACTTTGTGGTGATTTTTCTCCATTCTTGCTCTATTTTGGTTCCATACATCTTGATGTGCTTATTTCCAAGTGTATGATGGTTTTGTATGCCTCTAGTATAATCTAGAGAAGACTTTGTATTGCTCTAATATTGGTGGTAGTGGATTTGAAGCGGCTCTAGTAGTCCCGTGGTTTTTACTCTCGATTTTGAGGGGTTTTCCACGCTAAAATTTTGGTGTCTCATTGTGGTTGTTGATTGTATGTTTTGGGGCTGTTTTTACTTGCATTTAGAATACCCTGTTTGTTTGCATCCTCAAAGGTTCATTCGGGTCGGGAAAGTTAAGCCTAACGAAGATTAATTCCGCATTTGTTGTTATCGTTAGTGGTCGTTTTTCCCATCAAATTGGTATCAGAGCTTTTGGTTATCGTTTTGAGTTTGACTTGTTTAAACGATGGAAGCTAATACAAGTAGGATGATAAGTTTAAATGGTTCTAATTATCATGTTTGGAAAGGGAAGATGGAAGACCTTCTTTGTGTGAAGGATTTTTACTTGCCTGTTTTTTCGACCGACAAACCTGATAATAAAACAGATGCAGAATGGAATATTTTGCATAGACAAGTTTATGGGTATATTCGGAAATGGGTTGATGATAATGTTTTGAACCATATCAGTGGGGAGACTCATGCTCGTACTCTATGGAACAAGCTCGAGCAGTTATATGCTCGAAAGACTGGAAATAATAAGTTGTTCTTGATTAAAAAGTTGATCCAACTTAAGTACCATGATGGAACTCCTATCACTGATCATTTGAATGCATTTCAGGGAATTATTAATCAGCTTGCAGGAATGGGTATCAAGTTTGAAGATGAAATCCAAGGCTTATGGATCCTTGGTACTCTACCGGATTCATGGGAGACTTTTAGGACATCATTGTCCAACTCCGCACTCGATGGTGTTATTTCCATGGAATTGGCTAAAGGCAGTATTTTAAATGAAGAGATGAGAAGAAAGTCACAGGGTTCCTCTTCACAATCAGATGTCTTGGTCACAGAAAGGCGGGGGAGAAGTCAGAGTAGAGGTCCAGGTAACAGAGGAAATCATCGGGCAAATTCGAAAGGAAAGTCTGTTGATTTTGAGTGCTACCATTGTGGTAGGAAAGGGCACACGGTACGGTTCTGCAGACAGTTGATGAAAGAGAACAAAAAGGCCAATTACAAAAATCAAAAGAACAACCAAAAGAAAGATGATGGTGGTAATGACAATGCAGAAGTTAACACTACTACCGAAGAGTTCTTTATTTGTTGTGATGATGAGATGGTCAACCTTGCACAAGATGATTCGAGTTGGGTTGTTGATAGTGGTGCTACGTGTCATGTTACATCACGAAGAGACTTCTTTACATCTTACACTACAGGTGATTATGGCACTGTTAAGATGGGTAATAGTGGTCTATCAAAGGTTGTTGGAATTGGCAATGTCTGTTTGAAATTTGACACTGGGATGGAATTGGTTTTACGGAATGTAAAACATGTCCCAGATATGAGACTTAATGTGATTTCTACAGGCTTACTTGATGATGATGGCTACAACAACAACTTTGGTAATGGTATATGGAAACTCACTCGTGGTTCATTAATCGTGGCAAGAGGTAAGAAATGCCCATTGTTATATGTGGCACATCCGAAGATCTCCAACAACATTGTCAACGCTGTGGAGAATAATGATATGACTGATTTGTGGCATAAGAGACTTGGCCACATGAGTGAGAAGGGGATGTCTCTTTTGTCAAAGAGAAATGTGTTAACCGGTGTGAATGATGTTCATCTGAATAAGTGTTCTCATTGTCTGGCAGGTAAGCAGAACAAAGTTTCGTTCAAGAGTCATCCTCCTTCTAGGAAGGAGAACATACTTGATTTGGTACATTCCGATGTTTGTGGTCCTATGAAGACTAGGACACTTGGTGGTTGCTCTTATTTTGTCACCTTCATCGATGATCATTCGAGAAAGGTATGGGTATATACCTTAAAATCTAAAGATCAAGTATTTGATGTGTTTAAACAATTTCATGCCTCGGTTGAGAGACAGACTGGGAGGAAGCTTAAGTGTATTCGGACAGATAATGGAGGTGAATACATTGGGCCATTTGATGATTATTGTAGAGAACATGGTATTCGGCATTAAAAGAGTCCTCCCAAGACACCGAAATTGAATGGCTTAGCAGAGCGGATGAACAGAACATTGGCCGAGCGTGTCAGATGTTTGCTGTCACATGCAGGGTTGCCGAAATCTTTTTGGGGAGAAGCTTTGAATACGGTGGTACATGTTATTAATCTAACTCCTTGTGTTCCTTTGTCTTTTGATGTTCCTGACAGGGTTTGGAGCGGCAAAGATGTTTCGTACAGTCACTTACGGGTTTTTGGATGCAAGGCTTTTGTGCATATTCCCAAAGATGAAAGATCAAAGCTTGATGTGAAGACTAAGCCATGTGTATTCCTTGGTTATGGCCAAGATGAGTTCGGTTACAGATTATATGATCCGGTTCAAAAGAAACTTGTTCGAAGCCGAGATGTTATTTTCATGGAAGATCAGACTTTGAAAGATGTTGAGAAGGAAGACACTATTCCTCAACATAATGATGATCTTACTGATTTGGATCCAGCTCCTCCTAAGCATGTTGAGACACGTGATGGAGATGGTGTTCTAAATGATGAATAAGATGGCACTGATGATGTTAATGTTCCATAGGAAATTGAGATGGATGCAGAAGTTCATCCAGAGTTCTCAGTTCCAGGTATGCCATCATTTATCCCACTTAGGCGGTATATGAGAGATCGACATCCTTCTACACGATACTCTGCTGATGAGTATGTCTTACTCACTGATGGGGGAGAGTCGGAGTGTTATGAAGAGGCCATGGAAGATGAGCACAAGAAAGAGTGGGTTGAAGCCATGCAAGACGAGATGACTTCCTTGCATGAGAACAATACTTTTGAGTTGGTGAAGTGGCCTAAAGGCAAAAGAGCTTTGAAGAACAAGTGGGTCTACAAAGTGAAGACAGAAGAACATACTTCACGGCCCAGGTACAAAGCTAGATTGGTGGTTAAAGGCTTCAGTCAAAGAAAAGGTATTGACTTTGATGAAATTTTCTCACCGGTCGTGAAGATGGGATCTATCCGAGTGGTTCTTGGTTTAGCTGCTAGCCTTGATCTTGAGGTTGAGCAGATGGATGTGAAGACAGCTTTCCTTCACGGTGACTTGGATAAAGAAATCTATATGGAGCAACCTGAAGGTTTTCAGGTTAAGGGCAAAGAAGACTATGTGTGTAGACTTCAGAAAAGTCTATACGGTTTGAAGCAAGCACCAAGACAGTGGTACAAGAAATTTGAGTCGGTTATGGGGAAACATGTCTATCGAAAGACGACTTTAGATCACTGTGTTTTCTTTCAGAGATTTGGGGATGATGATTTCATCATTTTGTTGCTATATGTTGATGACATGTTAATTGTTGGCAGGAATAAAGAAAGAATTGTCAAGCTAAAGGAGCAGTTGAGCAAGTCTTTTGCAATGAAAGACTTAGGGCCAGCAAAACAGATTCTTGGAATACGGATCACCCGAAATAGGGCTGCCAAGAAGTTGCACATGTCACAGGAGCAATACATTGAGAAGGTGCTTTGCAGATTCAACATGGATAAAGCTAAAGTGGCCAGTTCACCCCTAACTACCAACTTTAAGCTAACTGATAAGGATTATCCCTCTTCAAAGAAGGAGATTGAAGAGATGGATCGAGTTCCGTATGCATCAGCCGTTGGGAGTTTGATGTATGCGATGGTATGCACACGACCTGATATTGCCTATGCAGTAGGTGTTGTTAGTCG
The DNA here is from genome assembly GCA_033807775.1 of Saussurea involucrata. NCBI lineage: Eukaryota > Viridiplantae > Streptophyta > Magnoliopsida > Asterales > Asteraceae > Saussurea > Saussurea involucrata. Next base: position 108,559,410 of record CM066312.1, on the reverse strand, counting down.
TTTTCTGTCGAACCCAGGTAAGAAGCATTGGGAAGCAGTTAAATGGATTCTCAGATATCTGCGAGGTACTTCCAAATTGGGTATAACACTTGGGAATGAAAAGCCAATGCTTGTTGGGTATACTGATTCTGATCTGGCAGGAAATATGGACAACATGAGGTCCACTTCTGGATATTTGATGACCTTTGCAGGGGAGCAGTATCATGGCAATCAAGGTTGCAAAAGTGTGTTGCTTTGTCTACCACTGAGGCTGAGTATATCGCGGTAAATGAAGCGTGCAAAGAACTACTATGGCTGAAAGATTTTTTGAAGGAGCTTGGTTTCAAGCAACAGCGCTACGTGGTTCTTTGTGATAATCAAAGTACCATTTGTCTTGCGAAGAATTCAACCTTTCATGGAAGAACGAAACATATCAAGATGAAGTATCATTGGATTCGAGAAGCTCTTGAAGATGAATTGCTTGAACTTGATAAAGTTCATACCAATGATAACGGTTCTGATATGTTGACAAAGGCCGTAGCAAGGGAAAAGCTAAAGGTATGTTGCTTGATCGCCGGAATGGCGAACCCTTCCTCATAGGCAAAAAGGGGGAGATTTGTTGGGTTTCCTTATGGGTTTTTGGCCCATGAGGAAGGCCCATGTGTTTTTGGCCCTTGTTCTTATTCAGCTAAAAAGGGTGTGTTTGTTTCAAATCAGCAGCAGCAACAAATAGAGAGAGAGTGTGAGTTAAGATTCATTTTCGTATTACTATTCACAGCTGCAGAAAACTTCTGTTTTCCGGAGATTGAACGGTCGGATCGTCGTGATTTTTGGTCAGCAGCTTCACGACATCATCATCAACATTCTGGACGGTGGGATCGTGGTATTGAGGTCCGGAGGTCAGGTTTTCGTGGGGTTCTGCACAACAGTAACTTTGTGGTTATTTTTCTCCATTCTTGCTCTATTTTGGTTCCATACATCTTGATGTGCTTATTTCCAAGTGTATGATGGTTTTGTATGCCTCTAGTATAATCTAGAGAAGACTTTGTATTGCTTTAATATTGGTGGTAGTGGATTTGAAGCGGCTCTAGTAGTCCCGTGGTTTTTACTCTCGATTTTGAGGGGTTTTCCACGCTAAAATTTTGGTGTCTCATTGTGGTTGTTGATTGTATGTTTTGGGGCTGTTTTTACTTGCATTTAGAATACCCTGTTTGTTTTCATCCTCAAAGGTTCATTCGGGTCGGGAAAGTTAAGCCTAACGAAGATTAATTCCGCTTTTCCAATGTACATCAATACCAAGGTTTGGGGTATGATTCTTGTGCTTTAGATGAAAATCTTTGTTATGCAACAAACCTAGTCCTGGAAATCCAGCAAGGTGGTTCCAATACTACCAAAGCAACCAAGCCACCCGCCGCGAAGTCGCACAACACCAACATCTCCACTTCGACGAACGAGTGGAAAGGTTCGAAGATAGGACGATTCATCCCGAAAGGGGGATGAAAATTAATGAAATGCCAAGCGCCCGAGTTAGAGATATTGCAATTCAAAGGCAATGAACGGACTTGGGGTGTGGTTGCGATTCATCAAGGGGAGTCTAGCCCCTTCCACTCATTATACCACGGTTGACCCTTATGTGGCACGGATCCTTTATTGCATTCAGCACAACATGTCGTTAGACGTCGGCCACATTGTTATCCTCCACATGATTGATGCCGCTGCTGAGCGGAACACAGGTATCCTTCCTTTTCTATGCTTGGTTACTAAGCTGTGTAGAGATGCGGGTTTGGAGATCGGGAACACTGTAGATCCCCCCTCTCTCTCCCTCTCTCTTTCCCTCTCTCTGTCTCTCTCTCTCTATCTCTCTCTGTCTTTCTCTCTCTCTCTCTCTCTCTTGGCATATATATTTCTCTCTCTATCACTTTCTTGGCATATATATTTCTCTCTCTATCTCCCTCCCTCACTCTCTCGCTCACTTTATATTTCTCTCTCTCTCTCTCTCTCTTGGCATATATATTTCTCTCTCTCTCTCTTGGCAAATATATTTCTCTCTCACTCTCACTCTCTCTCTCTTTCTTGGCATATATATATTTCTCTCTCTCTCTCCCTCTCTCTCTCTCTCTCTTTCTTTCTTGCCATATATATTTATCTCTCTCCCTCACACTCTCTCTCCCTCTCTCTCTATCTCTCTCTATATTTCTCGTACTCTCTCTCGATCTGTCTCTCTATCTTTCTTTCTCTCTTTCTCACTATCTATCCCTCTCTGTATTTCTCTCTTTCTTTCTCTCTCTCTCTCTCTCTCTCTCTGTGTGTGTGTGTGTGTGTGTGTGTGTCTTTCTCTCTTTTTCTCACACTCTCTCTCTCTTGGCATATATATTTCTCTCTCCCTCCCTCACTCTCTCTCTCCCTCTCTCTCACTCTATCTTTATCTCTCTCTTACTCTCCCTGTCACTCTCTCTCTCTCTCTCTCTCTCTCTCTCTCTTCCTGGCATATATATTTCTCTCTCTCTCTTTCTTGGCATATATATTTCTTTCACTCTCTCTCCCTCCCTCTCTCTCTCTTTCTTGGCATATATATTTCTCTCTCTCGTTCTCTCTTTCTTTCTTTCATGGCATATATATTTCTCTCCCTTTCTTACTCTCTCTTTCTATCTCTCAATCTCTCTCTCTATCTCTCAGTATCTCTCTCTCTCTCTCTCTCACTATCTATCTATCTCTCTCTCTCTTTGTCTCTATGCCTCTCACTCTCCTTTTCTCTCACTCTCACTCTCCCCCTCTCTCTCTCTCTCCCTCTCTCTCTTTCTCTATCTTTCTTGGCATATATATTTCTCTCACTCTCTCACTCCCTCTCTCTCTCCTTCTCTCTCTCTATCTCTCTTTCTCTCTCTCTCTCTCTCTCTGTGTATTTCTCTCTCTCCCCTCTCTCTCTCTCTCTCTCTCTTTCTTGGCATATATATTTTTCTCTCTCTCTCACACACTCTCTCTCCCTCTATCTCTCTCTCTCTTTCTCTCTTTCTTTGTTTATATATTTCTCGCTCTCTCTCTCTTTATCTCTCTCTCTCTCTCTCTTTCTTAGCATATATATTTCTCTCTCTCTCTCCCTCTCTCCCTCTCCCTCTCTCTCTCTTTCTTGGCATATATATTTCACTGTCACTCTCTCTTTCTTTCTCTCTCTCTCTCTCTATCTATCTCTCTCTCTCTTTCTCTCTCTCCCTCGCTCTCTTTCTTGGCATATATATTTCTCTCTCTCTCTCACTCTCTCCCTCTGTCTCTATCTATCTTTCTCTCTCTCTTTCTCTGTATTTCTCTCTCTCTCTCTCTCTTTCGTGACATATATATTTCTCTCTCTCTCCCGCTCTCTCTCTCTCTCACACTCTCTCGCTCACTCTCCCTTTCTCCTACGCTCTCATCCTCTCTCTCTCTCCCTTTCTTGGCATATATATTTCTCTCTCTCACTCACTCTCTCTCTCCCTCTATCTCTCTCTCTCTCCCTTTATCTCTCTCTCTTGCTCTACCTCTCTTTATCTCTCTCCCTCTCTCTCTCTCTCTCTCTCTCTCTCTCTTTCTTAGCATATATATTTCTCTCTCTCTCTCTTCCTCTCTCCCTCTCCCTCTCTCTCTTTCCTGGCATATATATTTCTCTCACACTCTCCCTCTCCCCCCCTCTCTCCCCCTCTCTCTCTCTCTTTCTCTCTTTCTTGGCATATATATTTCTCTCTCCCTCTCTTGGCGTATATATTTCTCTCTCACTCTCACCCTCTTTCTCTCT
>CM066312.1:108540665-108545665 GCA_033807775.1 Saussurea involucrata | reverse complement strand
CTTTCTCTCTTTCTCTCTCCCTCTCTCTCTCTGTTAGATCTGAAATTTTGTCAAAAGTTACAAGTGTTGGATCTGAATAGAAGACTCAGAGTTCTGAGTTAGAAGACTCAGAAGTTCTGATCTGAGAAGTCTCGAAAAGATTACAAGTATGAAAGTCTGAACTGAAGGGTCAGAGTTCTTAGTAGGAGACTCAGAACTTCTGAGAATGATGAAGAAAATATTACAAGTGCTTGAAGAAAGTTCTGAAGTGCTTAATCAGAAGAATGTTCAGAAGTTCTGAATATGTTATTCTGAACTTATGTCTTGGATACTTTCAGTTATATTCTGTTACTAATTAGGACACGTGTAATTGTTCTATTAGTCTTTGATGTATATGTACTGTAGCTTTAGCTTTTCTTTAGAGTATATATAGGAGTTAGCAACTGTAAGCTAACTAACCTTTCGCATAACTTTCCCGCATATCTTTGTATTCAGCTTTTGTAATCTTTGAGAGATTCTCTCTCTAGATCTGTAATCTGTTCTTAATTGAATACAAGTGCGTTGATCCAAATCTCTATCATTTACTGTTTGATTGATCTTAATTGATTGTAAGATTGAATCCTGATTTCTACAATTGGTATCAGAGCCACTCAACAAACAAATTCATTCAAGATCGTGTTCTTGAGGGTTTCTTGATCGCATTCTTGAAGATTTCTTGATCAATTCGTCAATTGATTCGGCTGCTACTCACAATTCTTGAATTCTTTGTAATTCTTGAATTTGTTTCACGTTTGTTCAAGAAATTCGATTTGTCTTTCTGTTGAATTATCTTACAATCATGTCTTCGAAAGAATTTCTCTCAATGGGATCTGAGACGAAACCCCCTGTTCTTATTCCTAACGAATATTAACAATGGAAGATTCGTATGATACAATTCTTGGATAATATCGATGAGAATTTGATGATCTCAATACGAGAAGGTCCAATTGAAGTTTATGTCGATGTTGTTGCTACACCTGCAACTGAAACAACTCCAGAGATTCCTGCTACTAGGGTGAAGAAGAATTTTTCACAGTACTCAGAAGCACAGAAAACCAGACATGCAATTGACAAAAGAGTTGTTACGCTGTTGACTTTGGCAGTTCCCAATGAGATTTTTAATAGAATTGATAGTGGAACATCAGCAAAAGAAATGTGGGATGAACTTGAAAAGCAAATGCTTGGCACTGCAAAATCAATTCAAGCAAAGTTAAACCAATGCATCAATGCTTATGAAAGATTCAAAGCAAGAGAGTGTGAAAGTTTAAATCAAACTTATGAAAAGTTTTGTACTATTTTGAATGACCTCAGGAGGAATGGGTTGAAAAAGACAAAGTCTGAGATTAATTACAAATTTCTGAATTCTCTTAATTCAGAATGGTCATCTTTTGCAATTAGTCTTCAAATGAATAAATACATGTGTGAGGAAGATTTAAATGATCTATTCTGTGTTCTAAATCAACATGAGGATTCGGTTAAGCAAGTAGTGGAGGAGAAGAAAAGTGTTTCTGATCAACTAGCCTTACTTTCAGAAAGAAAATCTAAGGTGATCAAAACAGCAAAGAAATCGGTATTCTTGTCTGAAATACCAAAGTTAGAAGAAGAATATGACGAGGAGGAAGGATCAGAGGAAGATGCTGATATCAAGCCGATTGCAGAAAAATTGGCCTTGTTGACTAACACGTTCAACAAAAGATATGGAAAGAATAAGTTTCAGGGTAAGTACAGAAGGGAACAAGGGAGTTCAGAAGAGAAATATAAGAAGAAAGAAGATAGAGAAGAAAGTAAGTTTGAGAAGAAAGAAGAGAAGGAAGAAAGAAAAGAGAAGGATTTATGTTTTAAGTGTGGAAAACCTGGTCACTTTGCCAGAGACTGCAGAGTGAAAGTAGTAAAGGATTATGAATACTACACAAAGAAGGCTCATCTGGCTAAGAAAAGAGATAATGAGATTGCAATGTTGGCAGAACAGGAGAACTGGCTGTATTATACTTCAGATGAAGAGGATTGCATTCACTTTTCTCAAATGCAAAGTTATATGGCCAAGATGAAGAATGAGGATGATTCTGATTATGAAGATGCGGATTCTGAATCTTCTGCTGAGGTACATTCTGCACTTGAAATTGATTTAATGACTCAAATTGGCAATATGAATTCTGAATTTGTTAAACTCAGAAAACAAATAAAAGGTGAAAGAATTCTGGTTAACAAGTTCAGAACAGAAAAAGAGATAATTAAAGAACAATTTGAAGAATCTGAAGTTAAGAAACAAAAAGTCAAAAATGAGAATTCTGATCTTTTAAAGAAGATTTCTGAATTAAAAACTCAATTTTCAGAAATAAAAGATGAAAAGGTTGATTTACAAATTAAATATGATATGTTACTTGAGGAAAGAAAGAAGTTGTACACAAAAATCAAAGAGTTGGAAGACCTTAATTTGAAAAGAGGTCAAACTCAACAAACCTTGAATCTTCTCATTAGCAATGTTAAAGATACAAGATTTTATAATCCTAAAATGGGAATAGGTTTGGAAGAAAATGTTGTTTGAAAAGAGCTCCAACAAATCTTTATGATTTTGATAAACTATAGGTTCCTAAACCAACAATCCCAGAAATTGTTGAAGTTTTTGTAAGACCTGCTAGTTCTATAACAAGTTCAGATAGTTTACAAAAATCAAGTCCTGTAAAAGCAAAGGAAACAATTCCTGAACCAAAAACTGAGAAGTCAGAAGCTTCAGAAGACAAGGTTAAGAAAGAGATTTCTAAACCAACAAAAGAGAAACCAAAATATAATGATGCTAAATTCAAATATGATTCTTTGAATGTCAGTTACAAAAATAAACAACCAAGTTTTTCATATCCTGACATTGAAAGTATATTTGATGCAAGTAAGGTTTCTGAAACAGTCAGTCAGAAGTCTGAGTCTTCTAGTCATAATTCTGACTCCACAAGTCAGAACTCTGAGTCTGAAGGTCAGAATTCTGAAACTGTTAGTCAAAGTTCTGATTCAACTGATAATTCTCAATTCACTTCAGAAAGCTTTTCAGAACTTGAAAAGAGATTTAAACTTGTTAGTCAAGAACTTGAGGACTTAAGAAAAACTTTTGATGATCTTGAAAATGATTATTGTGATGTAGATTTTAAACTGGACCAAGTTTTAAAAGAAAACAACACTTATGTCCAGAAAATAACAGAGCTTGAGAAGTTAAAGGCTGAATATGATCTTTTCAAGATTAATGCCTTAAAAGAAGATAAGAAATTCTTTGATGAATCAAGTACATTTGAAAATGGTGAATCATCCAAATCATCTACTAATTCTGTGAAATTCAATGTTTCAGAAAAAGAGGAAAGCAAAAGGAAAGATGACCTGAAAAGAGTTTCCGAGGAGATTGGATTAAATACTACTTCTGAACCTAGAGTCAATAGTTCTTGTATGAAATGCAATTGTAATTTGAAATCTTGCAATAAAAGTGAAAAGACTTGTGTTTCAGATCTATTGTATCTTGCAAGAAAGAATCTCATATGTGTTCAATGTGGTAGTCATTCATTTCAATCATCTCAGAAAAGTTCAATTTTAATAACATCTGTTTCTTATATAAACAAACCATATCAGAATTCAGAAAAGAAAACTGTTTTGATTCCTCAAACTCAGATAAAAGGAAAGAAGATTGAAAACATTTCTCAATCTAATTCAAAAGAAAAGAAGAAAGAAAATATCTTTCAAACTAAAGAAAAGAAGACTGAAAATGTTTCTCAGTCTCAACCAAAAGTTTTCAAAAAGAAAAGAAACAATTTTGTGAACAGAAAATGTTCTGACTTCATAAAAGTAAAAGGAAAGTGGTGTTTAAAAGAAGATTTTGAATGGAAAGTCAAAGGAACTTTTGTTAAATCAGATACCAAAGCTAACAAAGATGGACCCATTCCAGAATGGGTAGCTAAATCTAACTGATTGTTTTTGCAGGGCTGTCATGTGTGGTTTTTAGACTCTGGAGCTTCAAGACACATGACAGGTCATAAGTCTTCTCTGACAAACTTCACAGAAAAGGCTGGAGGAGCAGTAAATTTTGGTAATAACAGCAAAGGACAAGTCAGAGGTTTTGGAGATTTAACAAAAGGGGATCTGACTATTCAGAAAGTTTTTTATGTGGAAGGCTTACAACATAATCTGTTCAGCATAAGTCAGTTTTTGGATAGTTTCTGTCAGATTAAGTTCAGCATTACAGGTTGCATGATTTTAACTGAGAATGACATAAAAGTCTTTTGGGCCAAAAGACATATGGACTTATTTGTGGTTAACTTTTCAAACTTCAAGCTTTAACCCATGTTTGTCTATTATCAAATGCAATAGCAAATGAATGTTGGCTTTGGCACAGAAGATGTTCTCACTTAAATTTCAAGGATCTGAATAATTTGGTTGGCAAACATCTAGTCAAGGGATTACCAAAGATCAAGTTTGAAAAGGAATCATTATGTTCAGCATGTGAAATGGGCAAGATGAAGAAAAGTTCTCATAAGATAAAAATGGACTCATCCTGCAAATCACCATTAGAAATGCTACATACAGATCTTTGTGGTCCTATTTTAGTTCTATCTTTGGGAGGAAAGAAGTATATGCTAGTTATTGTGGATGAATATTCAAGATACACATGGGTTGAATTCTTAAGAGCTAAGTCAAAAGCTGTTGAAACTTTGATTAACTTCATCAAAAGAATTCAAGTCCTTTTGCAACTTCCAGTTCAGAAAATCAGGAGTGACAATGGAACAGAGTTCAGAAATGAGATTTTTCAGAACTTTTTACAAAGTCTTGGAATTTCTCATAACTTTTCTACTGTTAAAACTCCTCAACAAAATGGTGTTGTTGAAAGGAAGAACAGAACTTTAGTTGAAGCTGCAAGAACCATGTTGGCATATTCAAATCTTCCAACCTTCCTATGGGCTGAAGCAATAGCCACTGCTTGTTTTACACAGAACAGAACTTTAATCAAT
>CM066312.1:108524598-108540165 GCA_033807775.1 Saussurea involucrata | reverse complement strand
AGCATCTTCAACAGCTATGCTGATTATTTTTCTAAAATAGGGTATTAAAAGTCAAAATCTCTAAAAAATATTGCTTCCAACTCCAATAGCTATTCTATTTTAGAGATTGTAGTATTAATTAAAATATTAAAATAATCAAAACATTAATAAAATATTATTTCCCTCCTTAACTTTTTAATTCAATGTCTTTTATTGGTGGAAAAAATAAAATATTATTTCTCTTTCCTCTTTTCTCATCTTTTAGCATACAAGATAGCATAGCTGTTGGAGATGCTCTAAATAATCAGAATGATTAAGAAACTCTTATAATATAAGTATAAATTAAAATATGGTTATTTGATAATTGTTTATAATAAAATGAATATGCTAAATTATGAAGAGATGCTGAATATATAAAATCATTGGCAGGGTTTGGAAATCACTAAAGGTCTTATTCAATGGCTATGTAAATAATTTTTTTATTTAAATTTATATTTCATAAAAGTTATATCTAATTTTAACAACTACCTTTTTTCTAATAATTTTTAGTATCGATTATAGCATCAAAAGTATTCAACTACATTTTAGAGTAAACTATAAATTTGGTCAGACATTTTTTGTGACATGAGGGGATTTTTTGTGACATGAGGGGGATTTTCGTTCTTTTTGAAATCGATTTTATGATTCGGTAAAAGACATTTTTTTTATAGCAGAATGAAAATGTCCATCGTTTAACAAAAGAAAAGATCGACCGTTAGATGGAGGGATTAAACTCAATACATTTTTGTAAACCCACAATAATCAACTTGTTATTCAAAACTACATAAATAAAAAGTGTAAAAATTACAACAGACAATTAAAATAATATATCTTTTCTTCTTGATTTAAATTTTTTTAAGTTTTCTTTAAATTTATAAACTGTTAAAGATGCTTTGAAATGTTTAGTTTTTAAATAAAAAACTGTCCAATATTTTATTTAGGCATCGTTTGGCAAAAAAAACTATCTTTTTTGTGGTACATGTTTGGATGACCATAACCTACTTTTTAAAAAACTAACAAGGAGCAGCGTTTAGGAAGCTTATGAAGCTTTTTACATTTTTATTCCAAATATACCCTTAATATTTTATACAAATCCCAAAACTACCCAAACCCTTTTCAAAATGAATAGGACGTCTCCAATTATTATTATTAAATATTAATTTATTATTAATTGATAAAATTTAATTAATATTAACTGAAAACTATTAAATTATATTTTGATATTAATTTTTAATTACTTAGAGTTATTATTAATCATATAAATTATTTTTATATATAATATATTTTAATTACCCAACTATTATTCATCTTTTTAAAAGTATTATTTGATTTATTTTTTTTCAAATTATACGTAACGGTTATTTAAAATCATAAATTAATATATATTTTTTTCTAAAACCTGTTTTAACAAATTAAAAATTTATGGTATGTATGTAATAATAAATTTTAAATTTTTTTAATTAACATGTTGTATTATTTAATTTTCTTTACTATATTGGTTGTATTAATTAACATATTATGTTTTTATAAATTTGTTTTAATTATATAATTAAATATCGTAATTGATAAAAAAAAAATTGAAGATGTCATTTTTGGTCATTTTACATGTTTATAAACTAGTTTTGCCAAACGTGACTTTTTTTCATCAGCTACCAGCTAGCTTATAAGTCAACAGCTAGCTTATCAGCTAGTTTGCCAAACATAGCCTTAGGCCATCCGTATCACAGCCCCTCAAGCGCCACATCAGCGTCACATCAGCTTTTCTCCTAACCCTCTCCTCAAACCCCTCAAGCCCTAAAGTGACGTAGCGCTACCCCTCAAGGCCCTCTTGCCACCTCATTTTTTTAATTCTTTTATTTATACATTTAATTATTTAACAAAATAAAAATATTTTATATATTTTTTAATAAATAAAAATAAGATAAATAATAAAAATAAAAATTCATATCATTCATTAAAAATAAAAATTACAAAATAAATTTAAAAATCTACTCGTCGTCATTGTTGGGAACTTGGATACGCCAAATATGTTCGACCAAATCCGACCGAAGGTTATTATGAGTGCCCCGGTTTTTGACTTCTTCGAACATTTGCCGCGCGTTGTTCCTCACTGATTTGGGTTTCGATATCATCCGTGAAAATGTCGTTTTCATCGCCACCACAAATAGCAATGGTCTTCGTCTTCGAGTATCATATTGTGTAATATGACACAAGCGTACATAATGTTTGCCAATCTTGTCGGTTCCCATCCACGTGTCGGGTTATGAAGTATATGCCAACGTTGTTTAAGCAACGCCAAAAGCTCGTTCAACATATTTACGTGTCTCTTCTTGCGCGGCACTTGAACTTTTGTCGTTTAGGGTCCTGTGGGCACGTAAATGATTTTACGAAAGTAGCCCATTCCGGATATATCCCATCCGCTAGATAATATCCGTGCTCGTAGGTGGCTCCATTCACCCCAAAAGGGCAGTCGGCGTGCTTTTCCATCATATACATCGTGTAAGATGGGCGACTGATTGAGAACATTGATGTCGTTGTTGGAACCGCGCAACACCAAAGTATGCGTGCCAGATCCATAGATCTTGAGAGGCCACTGCTTCTAGCATGATTGTCGGGTGCTCATGATCACCTCTCATGAATTAACCTCGCCATGCTACCGGACAATTTGCCCACGGCCCAGTGAGTACAGTCTATGCTTCCGAGCATGCCGAGAAATCCGTGTTTAGCTTCATGCGCGGCGTACAACTTCTGAATATCAATAAAAGTAGGCTTGCGTAAATATTTTTGACCATACAGTTCAATAATACCTGTGCAGAATTTGTACAGACAATCTCGTGACGTTTTCTCTCCCATACGGATGTACTCGTCAAGTGCGTCAGCAGCTACTCCATACGCCAATTGCCGAATAGCGCAAGTACACTTTTGTATCGGAGAAAAACACCTTGTTTGCGTCTGCCGTCCAACCGAAGTGTAAAATACGGATACTCTCCTAAATCTTCAACTATTCGTTCGAATAGTGAACGAATAGTTGTCTGCTCATCCTGAACCGCCGCCTAAACATATCCGGTGAATAAACCGGGTTGTTGCCAAAGTAGTCCTGCATAAGCCGCTCGTTTGCAGCTACTTCGACCTCTTTCTAATGTTCGCGGCCCCTCTCTCTTCTTGACGATGAGGCGGTGCTACCATAAATTAATTGTGCAGTCTGTCGAAAAATTTCCCTTTGTAGATGCAACAACTCGTCGGTGTCTACGGATGATGATGATGCGGTCGGTGAACCGGGTTGTGACGAATCCATATTGTTTTAAAATATAGAGAATGGAAGAGAATGAGAGAATGAGAGAGTTGTTTTGTGTGAAAAATAAAATGGGGTTTTAGGATTATATATATATAGTGTGATTAAATTGAAAAAAAAAATAAATATAAATATATCCGTTATAGCCGTTGGAGTTTATTTATTTTCAAATTTTTAAAAAAAAAAATTAAAAAACAAACAAATAAGTCTCGGGTTTATCGGGTTTTGGAACCCGCCTCCCATACCCGCAGAGGAAGCCCCCCCCCCCCCCTACCACTACCCGCTCGAGCCCGCAGGAGCCCGAGCCCGCTGGCGGTACCGAAGGCCTTAGGATGATCATAAGCTAGCTTATAAGCTACTTGGAGTAGCTTATGATTAGCTTTTTGTAAATATTCCAATTATGCTCTCATTAATATTAATTATTATTTATTAACTATTTTTTTAATATGTCCTTTTTGGTCATTTAAATGCTTATAAGCTACTTTTTGCCAAACGTGATTTTTTCATCAGCTAGCTTATCAGTCAACAACTACTTATCAGCTACCAGCTAGCTTATCGGCTAGTTTGTCAAACATAACCTTAATCATTTGTATGGTGGTTAAAATTACCAATTTATCCATGTTTGTTAAAGGTAGTGTTGGATTGGGTCCAATTGTAGAAGGGTATTGCCGGCGATCATCAAGCAATCGGAGACCAGTTCATGACGCCAATTGTTGATTGTTTTGTCCAACCCACCTCTATATCTTGAAATATCCTCCCATTTAATAAAAAGACAAATATAACCTTGTAAAAAACATTAAGATGTTTGGTTCAGCCAAAAAAAATAAAGTCAAGATAAAATAAATTATCAATTTTCTATTTAATCAAAACTAAAACTTTAGATTTCTGAAAGAATTGACTCATTATATTATATCAGATACTATCGAACACCCCTTAAACAATTTTTTTGAATTAGTGTATGCTGTTGTTATTTTGCTATAACTTTTAATTTTCGTACTTGTTCAAAATGATCTTTAGTGGTTAAAATTAATCTCGTTTAATCTCGTTTAATTTTAAAAAGTTTAATGGTTAAAAAGTTTTTCTATTTTAATCTCGTTTAATTTTAAAAGTGTTTTAAAAGTGTTTTATGGTTGATTAAGCTTATCAACTATATATGTTTATAATAATCTACAGTTTATAGGACATGAAAAAACTCCTCTATACATACCGATCTATCCAATAGAAAATTTATAATAATTCTATTTAGTGGGTGATATTTTAAAATACTCATTTTATAATTAAGAAAAAACAATGTCTAATGTTATTTTAAATGTTTCTAGTGTCAATTTTATATAAAGATAATATAATTATAGAGGGAGGTTCAGGAGAAAACCTCAAATAAATGAAAAACTAAAAAACACTTTATCGACTTTTAGATTAGATGATCTGATGGATGTGATTAAGGTGACGGTTACAACAATATTAATTCAATTAAAAAACCTCACCCCTCTATTTTTTGTTTGAAAAATAAACAAATTTCTAACGAAATAAATTACACCAAATAAACGACTATATTTTTCTCGTTAATTTGACATCCATATTGATATACTTTTTCATCCGTTTTTCGTGGTTTTCTGGTTATTTAGGGTTTTCCCCTGAACCTGACCCTATAATTATATTTGGATAACTAAAATCATAAGCATCCAGGTGAATGTGTCCAAATTCCAATTATAACCTCGTTGGCACCGTCGACAACTACATCAAATCTCACATATATAATATATATATGCCTATAATCCAACTGTCAACATATAATCAAACTAGAACAACTCAACTAAGTTTGCTTTTGAGGTGGTACCCTCAATTCCCCTCATAAAACATCTTCACAAACATATAACTTAGGCTTTGTCAAAGAAAAACCCTGTGTAATCCATTGATATCCTCCTGTTAGATGTTTGTCACCCAGGGGTAAATTTGGATGCACACACCCCACTTTTCGAGATCGATGAAGTCAACTTAAAGCACGCGGAAAAGGGTGGGTTTCGAGTTGATGGGGTTTGGAATAAGTTTTTTTGTTAGTTGTGTGGCGTTGTGTTGGTTATGTACGCTGAGAGGAATAAGATCAATGGACGACAACTCAACGCTTGGTTCATTGGATGATATTTTTCAAGAATATGCGGAGAATTCGCTGCCGAGAAAGCCTCAAACGGGAGTTTTATATAATGCATCTTTGCCATCAAATTTTACAGGTATCGAGGTTTCAATCGTTCGTCTACGGAGGGACAGTTTTTGGGCAAAGGGGGCCAACTATAGCAGCTTCCGTATGCCACCAAGGATATTCACCGAGCCATATTTCACAAGACTGGATATTGTCTACTCAGAGTCGTCTCGCTACTATAGTGTACCAAATTACACTCTTGTTGCTCCTGTTGTTGGTTTCAATATTTATGGTTCAACAGAGCAAATTGGTAATTTGACCACTCCAATAACGAAACTAAACCTCACATTATTCGGAGGCCCCCCCATCTTGGTTCAATTTCCCAAGATTTCACTCCCACGGAATGAAAAACCAAAATGTGTAACGCTTTACTTAAACGGGACGGTTGAAATAACCAACATGACCCTACAAGAGATGTGCGCCGTGCAAGATCAAGGACATTTCTCGATCGTCATTCGAACCCCACCCCTTGTTCCAAAAGACAACAAGGGGAGGGTGAACAAGTTGTGGAAATGGTGGGCGGTTGGATTTGGTATCGGGGTTTTCGGGTTGTTATTGTTTGGATTTATTATTTTTATGATAATTAGAGTTTTTCGAATGAGAAAAATTGGAAAAATGGAAAAAGAGGCCCAAATAAATGAAGATTTGGACACTACAAATGTTAGGCATAGTAGAATGCCTTCAGCTTCAGTTCTTAGAACACAACCTACTATTGAAAATGGTTATTTTCCATAACTTTTTTTCAATTTCTAGATTTATTTAATTATTTCTTAAAGTGAATACAACTTTATGACATATGATATTGGGTTTTTGATTTCATATCTGATATAAGTTGTTCTATCATTTATAATACAAGTCTAATAAAACATATGTCAATATATTATAATTGTAGTTGAAATGTTGTAGGTCAATCTTGGCTAAACAGTTTTAAATATGTTAAAATTTGAGAAGAGAGTCTTCGGCACAAATATGCTCATCACATATATATCTTCCACTAAAATTGGAAATTTTATGAAATCCTCTTGAATGGTGGAATTCAGCTAAAAACATGTCGGACGTAAGACGTAGTTTTGTGTTTTGCTCAAAAGGTCAAGACGGATTTGAAAAAAAAAAATGTAGTATTCCCGAAATCGACATAATTGACTTTCCCTTGGATCAAACCGCGTCAACTTTTCCCTCATGTCAAATCTGAGACTTCACGGGTCTTTGATCCACCTTAAGGGTGCGTTTGGTACGCAGACATGATAGAACATGACAAGACGGGACAGGACATAACAACTGTTCAATGTTTGGTAGACAGAACTGGACATATAATATTAGATAAAATAAAATAATTAAAATTTAAAGAATGAATAAAATATAAAATAAAGCGTGTATTTGATGTTTTAAAAGAGAATTATATTTTATTTTGAGGTTATATTGGTAAAACATAAGTCTGTTCAAGCTTGTTCCACTATGTTCCTGTCTGTTCCACATAAAAGTTCTGTCAAACATGAGGCAATGATCTATGTTCTGTTGTGTCATGTCCAGTGTACCAAACGCACTTTAAGTACACCCACTCAAATAAATTTGTGGGTCTGCCAGCGAAGTTATCAGCTATTAGCGACAAATGAACTATCAACTCTATTAGCGCAAAAGTGTTATCAAGAATAGTTCCTAATCAGTTAATCTCCAAAATCAGAAGTTTTCCCAAAACAACTAATTGTTTTCTTATAATGTTTGTTACATATCAATTTTTCTAAAACTGATAAAAGGCTCAACACTATATAAATTATTTAATAATATTATTATTATTATATATATATATATGATATAATATATATAATATTAAAAATTAAATTAACTTCCTTTTTATTTTAATATTATTAAAATATTCAATAATTTAATAAAATATTAATTTTCTATTAAATATTCAGATTTTCATTAATGAGGATGATAAATAACTTATTTTCTCTTCTAAACAATTACTTTTAGGAATTGTTCATATTTAAAAAAAGAAAAAGAAAAACATCTATGCTCTTTAAAATATAAAGAACAATGTTAAATGATAAAATTATTAAAATTATAAACTATAGTTAATAATAATATAATTAATATTAAAAACATTCATAATTTATCATAATTACTTAACTGTTGTT
Organism: Saussurea involucrata; assembly: GCA_033807775.1. Lineage (NCBI taxonomy): Eukaryota > Viridiplantae > Streptophyta > Magnoliopsida > Asterales > Asteraceae > Saussurea > Saussurea involucrata. The sequence goes on along the minus strand of CM066312.1, from coordinate 108,532,520 downwards.
AGAATTCTTAATCTTTCATTCTCAAATTTTAAAAAACTAGTGCATGGCACCGCGCGTTACGCGGTGATGGAATTTAAAACGTAAACTAATTAAATTTAAAACGTAATTTTTTAATTCATCCTCCTAAAAAATCTTACCATCCACCAATCAAATAAGATTTGTCTATAAAATAGAACATATTTGTTTTTCTTAAAGATCCAATAGATAAATATTTCTAATTCATGTAAGGTTAATATATAATACTTAGTCTCAAGAAATGTTCAAAACTTATTTTCTTGTCTTTATTTTTCGCATTCATTTCCTATTACAAAATATACGCCAAGAAATTGATAATATTTTCAAAGGTAGGATCCAATAAATAAATAAAACGTAATTTTTAATTGATTCTCCTAATAATGTTAGTATCGGCCATTTTTTCAAATAAGATTCATCTATCCAATAAAAATTACTTATTTTTTAGAAACATCAAATAGATAGATTTTCCATTCATGTAAATTCAATATATACTTCCATTTTTTTAAATGACATTAGAATTTCTTTTTCTGCAATGCACCCTTAGCCTTGAATATTATTGAAAGTTATTGGTTGAATATTTTATCTTTATTTCAATAAAAAATATTTGGAAAACAAAAAATAAGATTATTTATATCACAACACAATACAATTTATTGATCGTTTATTACATAAAAGAGGTTATATAATTCTTCATACATCAACTTTTCAACAACTGTTACAAAATATATCTACTTAATTTTATAGCTTACATAAATTATGAAACATCACATCTTAAAATTGCAATTGGAAACCAAAAGTTCCCCGACAATAAACATCACCAAAACTCAAGAATCAAAATACTCCAGTCTTCATATCGTCTCCTCCAGAAACTTCAACTTACATTGATTTAAGAAAAAAAATCGAAAAAAGGAATCTAAGGAGCCGCTTGAGTTGACAATAAAACCAATAGGAAACCATTGAGCAACCTAAGATAACCCATAAAATTCCCTACACAAACAAACACAAAAACTACCAAAATAATTGAAAAAAACAAAATAAGATATATTGTGTTAACACACACCAAGCAAGTAAAAAAAACTCGAAAGATATTTGGACTATAATCTTAGAAAGCTGGACAATAACTTGGTGGGATGAAAATTGCAAACATCTTATATCTCAAGAATTATTAACATGCTCCAATTGATGTCAATAGTCGTGACTTCCTTTTTTATGCAAGATGGAGAGAGGAAACATTCAAATTATACCTTGAAATTTTACCCAAGACCTTTGTACTTCTTCAATTTTTCTCTTCATATAATTGCATTATTACCAAAAGAGTAAAAGAGAATGTAAACCCAGAGGAAGTTGACATTTGAAAGGACATGTTGGGTTACAAATAAATATTGGCAAATAGCTAAGGAAATAATAAAAAGAAAATACCATAAACTGAGAAAAAAGGATTGATTCTCATGTGTAGAGGCTTCCGTTAGACTAATTTGACAAAAAAAATGATTTATAATCATTATATATATATATATAGGTCCCTTCTTTTGTTAACCACTCAATTAGTGTTAACCTTGTTAACTAATCTGGGCCATTAATCATCAAAATCAATGACTAAGATTAAAAGCATTTTTAATTCATAATTAAAATAAACACACCCATGATTTCATTTGCAGCATATATGCACAGGGTTATTATTGTCATTTAACAAATCTGGATAACTATGGTAACTATTAGATAAGGAAACTATTGACCCAATCGCTAAATTCAAGGAACTGATAAGTTATCTCTACTTGATTCTGATTTCAAACACAATCGATATGAAGAATCCAGAGGAGAAGATGCCAGCGGAGGAGAAGATGCCAGCGGAGGAAAAGAAAACCGTCGCCGAGAAAGTACTGGCGGAGAAGAAGCCAAAGGCCGGTAAGAAACTGCAGAAGGAAGCTGGCGCTGCCGCCGGAGATAAGAAGCACCGCCGTTGTCTTTTCTCTCTCCACCACCGCCGTTGTCTTTTCTTCTTCCTCCTCACGACCATGGGCGGCGCCACCGTCGCCGGTGACAGGTGTCACTGTAACTAAAGATTAGTCCACAGTCATGGGATCAAATCTTGATGAGGGTTCACCTCCTTTTCTATGACTACCCAACAGCCAACCACCGCCACCGTGGTGGTGGTAGTACGGCGGTGGAGAAAGAAAAAACTGTTGTTGCGGTTGGTGGCGGTTGTTTTGATGATGATCAGAAGCTAAAGAAGAGAATAATAACCTATCTACATATATGCAATTTTAAGAGGTGCATATATGCAATTATATGATGTGCATATATGCAGTTTTAAATGCATATATGCACTTTTTTTATCTTCATATATACAACTGATGTGCATATATGCAGTATTAATATGTGCATATATGCAAATCTATGATGTGCATATATGCAAATCTATGATGTGCATATATGCATTTCTATGATATGCATATATGTAGATTGAAATCGTGCATCTATGCAAAAAAAAACGTGAAATTTTACACAGATTTATGGTTTACACAGATGTGCATATATGCATGTTTACATAGATTTATGGTTTACACGGATTTATGGTTGTGCATGTATGCAATTTTACATATATTTATGGTTTACACACAGCTTTACACAGATTTATAGTTGTGCATATATGCACTTTTTATCTTCATATATTCAACTGATGTGCATATATGCAATTTTATATGCATATATGTAGTTTGAAATCGTGCATCTATGCAAAAAAAACGTGAAAAGAATCTCTGGAACGTGAAGATGAAGATTATGTTTGAAAATGGGTTTTAGATGATTAAGATTATCATTAATAATTACCAAAAATGAAAATGGGTTTTAGAAGATTAAGATTATCATTAATAACTACAAAAAATATCTTGTGCATGAAATTAGGAAAGTAAATAACCCATAAATAATTAAAATTCTGAAATTCCTAAACTACCCTTACCAAACCAGTAACCTATCTTGATTCCTATTGGTCCATAAAGTTAACATGGTTAACACTAATTAGACGGTTAACAAAAGAATGAGACCCTATATAGATATATATAATTTTCATCAAGAATTCATATGCAACTTTATCTAAAAAAGGTTTTATATGCATGCATTGTTCTAACTTTAATACAATGTCTCCAATTGAAAATTTATTTTAATTTCAAGGAGGACACGTTGTATAGAAATTAAACAAAACACGAAATACTTTACTTACATCAACAAAAACTCATACAATGATTTGTCTGTCTAGATGATGTCCCAAATCAACAAAATTGTGAATGGACTCACAAAGTTATAACCAAATAAAAACATAGAATTGAGATATTAAGAGAGTTGTTATTATAGAGGTGTATAATGAGGAGAAGATGAAAAATTTATAACTAAATAGAGATGAATAATTAAGTGATTAAAAGAACAATTATTAGAGAGTAGATGAATAGGTTGAACTAAATAAAAAGAAATAATTGAAAGATTAAAAGAACAATTATTAGAGAGTAGATCAATAGTTTGGAGTATCACAAAATTACCAAAAAAATATTACTCATAATAAAGCTTACATTTTTTTATATAAGGACTAAAAAATCCTTATCAAATTAAACAATTAAAATAATTAGAAATTTTAGAAAAAAAAACTTATAAACAATTCTACTATAAGAAAGACACGTGAGTGTGTTTGAGTAATACACACACACACACATATATTTATATATATATATAGGGGAGGTTTCTTTTAGAAACCACTACATTGTTAGAAACTCTAGAAACCACCTTACAACCAATCATTTTAAAAATTCTAATTAAAAATAATTATTTATTGTTGTAAGTCCGCAGGGGCGTTTTAGGCATTTCACAATTGTTTTTTTTTTATTTATTTTGTGAATCACAATAATTATGGAATCTTCCTCAATTATAGTTATTCAGTTAATAATTCCATTAATTATCTCAATCCTTATTCCTTTTATTTTGTTTATATCGTGAATACATAAAAGAAACCATCGGCCGGAATTCACCTGCAGATCCTAACGTTTTCTGCAATTTTTCTGAATCAATGAATCATGAACCCATGAAAACCCAAAAAAATGAATCCATGTAATATTTTTCAACCCAGAAATCTTGAATCATGAATCTTCATGAACACAAAAATCATGAATCTAGCGAAATCTTGAATCATGAACCCAAAAATCTTGAATCATAACATGGAAGATGATTAATACAAAACCCAGAAATCATGAAGACAAAACCCAGAAATCTTGAATCCATGAAACCCAAAAAAAATCATGAATCAGAACCAGAAATGAATCCATGAAAACCCAATGGATCTAGTCGGACAGTGGCGGACAGCGGCGGTGGTGGTGGTGACGGTGGCGGTGGTGGTGCTGAATCTAGTCGTTGGTGGTGGTGCATGTGGTGGACAGTGGCGGTGGTGGTGATGACTGTGGTGGACAGCGGTGGTGGTGGTGGTGACTGTAGCGGACAACAACGATGGTGGTGGTGCCTGGCGGTGGACAGCGACGGTGGTGGTGCCTGGCGGCGGCGGTGGATTTGCTCGGAATGATGCTGCAGTGAAGAGAGATAGGTAGAGAAGAGAGAGAAATGGGGTTTGGTAGAGAAGAGAGAGAAAGGAGGTTTGATTTATGCTATGTTGGCTTGAGGATGAATGGATGTATATTGACTCATATACCCTTGTACACGGCATTTACTCATAAAATTAAATCACAATTTGTCAATAATTACCAATTTTGCCACTGTTTTAATCTGGACCATTGATGAATTTAATGGATGGTTATTAATGTGGTTTCATAGTTTGTAACAATGTAGTGGTTTCTAAAAAATACCAACCCTATATATATATATATAATGATTTATAATCTTATAAATTTAATTAAAAAGTTGTTGGATTTATTAAATAAAATGTTTTATTATATTAAAAAATGTAAGAGAAATATAAATTATATATTGGATAATGTATTTGTCTTGTGTAAATAAAAATACTATATAATAATAAAAAATTAGAGGTTAGATGAAAAGTTAAACTCATTTAATGAGAGAGGTTAGATGAAAAGTTAAATTCATTTAATGAGAAGATTTTTATTTAAAAAAAATTAAAATTATGAAAAATTAGGAAAAGGTGAATAGGGTCTTCTCATTATGGCACCTAAGCAACCATAGATTTTGCTTTTAGATATACTAGTGTTAGACATCGCGCGTTGCGCGATGATCAAATTTTATGCTAACAAAACTATAAACAATGATTTATTTTAAATATAGATTTACTTTAAAATTATCCGGTTAATAGAATAATGAAATATGTTGGATGTGTGAGATAAATTATTAGTAATAACTAAAATTTAAATATTTATATATAACATAAAATGAACGTCGTAATAAATCAATACAAAAAATAACATAAGTTGAAAATAAAACAAAGTACAAAGTAGTAGAAGATATCAGATAACCAAGGCTCGAGACTACAATAAATAAAAATTAAAAACATTTAGATTTAGAATAAATCTTTTATACTTATTTAAACGGAAACAACATACATACAAATTGTATCAACAATTACCAAATAAAATTACATTATTAAAATTTGTATTATCATTAAAATAGGTAATTTAAATAATCTTTATATAAAAAACAAATAATATGATTATTTCTAAAAGTGTAATCATCTTTTTAAAAAAATACGACAATACATGAAAAGTGTAATAAAGTGTTTATATTTATCAATATTATTAAAATTTTCTAACAAAAAACCTAGAATTCTTTAGATCCTAAGAGATCTTTTTATCAATAATCCACATTTTTTTGTTTAGTCATTGACTTTTCTTCCGATACTTTTTCTCCTTTATGATCGATTCCTTGATTTTTGGTAGTTTGGGTCAAAGTTTGTAGTGATGCATGAGTAACGTGAACATGATTACATAGCATTGTCAATCCATTTTCACTTTCTTTTTTAAATGTGATTCATCAACTTCATTTTCTAAATTGATTGTCTTGGATACACCGTTAACAGTTGTATCAATCTCGTTAAATTGTAGCAAAAAGTAGATGTTGAAACTTATAAGTTAATGAAGCAAAAAAAATTCACAAAATGAAATCGATCTAACTTATAACATAATTCAAAATAATTGGAGGTCGAGAAAGCAATTCGAAGAATGTTCGTCAGTTTACGTTTTAGTAGAACATGGATTTTTCAAATGAACACTCGAATCAAATCAAGAAACGAATATAAAAACGAAGATTTGTTGTCTTATGCGAGTAATAATGTAATATCAAAATAATCAATACTCAAATGTTTTTTAGCATTGTGGGTTACATTCCGGAAAAAGTGACATAAAAATGAGAATTGAGGTAGCAATAAATCACGAAACTACAAAATAAAAAAAATCAATAATACATTGAAATTGAAGTAGTACTCAAATGAAATACTTACATGTAATAATAATATATGTGCTTTGATGATAAAACTTTGATGTTCTTCGACATACGTAGATAGTTTGTTTCCATTGTCACTTACTACAAAAAAAAGACAACATAAAAGACACTTGAAGTCAATATAATAACAAATAACTCAACAATGAACAAATATCGATAACAAAGATTAATCTTTTAACATTACAAATTTAGGAGAGAAAATGTGTTAGAGGGAGAAAGTGAGAGCTAGTTTGTTGAATATCAAATGGTTAAAACACCAATAACATAACAAAAATAAAAACACTTATGTTTAAATAAGGGAAATGAATGACTAATTAAAATAAAGAAAAGAAAATGAATGGTTGGTAACATAAAGAAAGAAAAATAAAAAGTCAGTTTACATAAATTATAATAAATTGAATCATTAATTTAAATAAATAATGGAAAACAATAATTAATAACATTAAAAAGTGGAAAACAATTGGTTAATAACATAAATTGTCATGAATATATATAGTTACTATTAAACACCCTCGTTTATAATCAAAATATAATTTACATATGAGAATGGAAAAGTCTTTAATATATTATATATTTTAAAAATCAAAAAATTGATAATAAAAAAGATAATACATTATAAGTATTAGAATGTGTCATATCATCTCTTTAAAATCCTCTTTTATGGATATAAACATTGCCAAGATGTTACATCATATTTTGACGATTCTATTTTATATTAATTTAATATGTAAATTAGTCTAATATTGATTAGCTTATATATTTATATAGATTTATTATGTAAATTAGGCTATATATTTATATAATAAAAAATTCTTGAAACTTGTAAAAAGAAATGAAATGTTCATCCATTTTATGCTATACAACTCAAAAATTGAAGAAAATAAAAACTAATGTTTCAAGTTTTTTCAAGAAATCACATCATCTTTTGATGATTCTCTGTTATATAGATATATAGATAGATATAAATTTAATTAAAAGATGGTGGATTTATTTAATAATTATTTGATTAAATTAGTGTAAGGTAAATAGAAATTATATTTGTTGATGTCTTTATGTTGTGCAAATTATAATAATTATAAAATAATAAATAAAATTATATGTCAAATAATAAATGTAAGATAGATAAAAATTATATTTGTTGATGTCTTTGTGTATAATAAAAATAATTATAAAATAAAAAAATAGATGTTAAATGAAAAGTTAACGTCATTTAATGAAAAACTAATTTTTTATTTAAAAGAAATTCAAAATTAGGAGAAATTAGGAAAGGGGAAATGGTGACTTCTCATCATGCCACCTAAGCAACCCCACATTTTGCTTTTATATATATATATAGATATAGATATAGAATTCTCTTTTTATAATCAACTTTATGTTCCAACATTTCAATTATTTATCAATGTGAGATAGCCAAAGTAAACCACAATTCAATATTTGTGAAATCTCAATCCACATTGTGCCAT